>VZRO01006795.1:275402-317286 GCA_013397915.1 Daphoenositta chrysoptera
GCAGCTTTCTTTCAAGAAGGGGCAAATTGAGAATTTTAATTCAGGTTCTCTGGTTTCTTTCTAGAGAGGTATTATGCTTTAATAGATATCACAGGATTAAAATGTATAAAGCACTTGTCAACACATGAGACCAAATGCAACAAGTTCCAAGGAAAGCATTTCCATCTTCTTCCATTCCACAAATTCTGTTGTATCTCAGGCTGCAAATCTAAATTAAATAGTTGACTCAGGTGAATATAGAACAGATAATAATAATAATGAAGAAAAATATAATTTCAGAGATTACATTACATGATGATTTGTTTATGCCTTTAACTCCTCACTGCTTGCAGCAATGCTATTTATTAGCTTGGTTTTGCAAAGTAATGAGGTCATTGTAGAACATCCAATCTCAGAGGTTGTTTGGCTCATCCAACAAAACCAAGTCCTTATTTCAGGTTCTCAATTCAAAAAGTTTGAGTGTTTAGGCTGAAGAAGATGGTTAGTGAGGTTAGCAGGGTTAAATTCAGGAGTATCCTAGGATTTTCTTGGACTGAAAACATTTCTGGAGTTTGTCTCAATCATGAAGGGTGAGTGTGGATCAGGCTTAACTGCTTCATGCACAGTTTCTTCAAGGAAAGTGTTGGGATTAAGTGGGGAACCTTCAAAGCTTCAAGGGCAAAATGTCTCTGTAAAGAGAGATGCCTTAAAACATATGTCAAAGGTAAGAGAAGCTAAACTGTGTTAACAAAACCTGTGTGTAATAAATATCTTTGTATTGTGACCAACCAGAGTAATTATTCTTTGAGTATAAAGAACTTTTGTTTTTTTTTCTTTCAACTCAGGGCCCAAATTGAAGCCAGTTAGGACTTCCAGCTAAATACTGGTTTGATAATATCTGTTGTTGTTGTTTCCAAAAGCAGCTTCCTTACTATGTTGAGTCCTTTTGCCATAGAACTTCTTGCTCTTTCTGGGCACGAGGAAGGAAGCAGCAGTTTGATGATATTCACCCATTAATTAACTGATGGGTGGTTGCCTGCCTATAATGTGAAAAGGCAGGTCATCAAATCCCTCTTTTACAGAAAACATAGTAAGGGCTTTTGGAGATTTTTTTCTTGGGAGAGAGGTAGTAGGTAGTTTTTTCATCTCAGAGCAAAGACTTGAGGAAAGAATTTTGTTTTCATCTTCCACGGCCTGTATCAGTGCTCAGATAGAAACATGACTTGCATATGCAAACACAGACATTGAAGAGTTTTTAGTGGAGAAAGGACACAGCAAGATACCCGGGTCCCATAAGGATTAAAATTAATTCTGGATGAAAATAGGCAAATGGAAATTTTTTAGTTGTTGTGCACAGATAATTTTCATCTTTGTGACTCATTTCTTTTCTGGGCTTAGAGAAAAATAAAAAGCATACTTATGATCATTGTGCAAATATAGAAATAGTTTCTAATTCTAACTTCAAAAATTCTGCAATAAGGTGTTGAGAGAGACAGCAAGAAAAAAGATGACATTTTGGGATTGGAATCAGATGTCCATTTTGACGTGTGTGGTAGTTGAGAACAAAGTGCACGTAATTCAGGGCTGTACCATGGGAAAGAACTACTTTTGACAGCGGTGAAAGAGTTGTAAATGACAAAGAATGGGAGGGAGAGAATTTGGTTTCAGAAATGTTTGCCAACAGGGCTCTAAGGAGATGGTGCTTGCGTGAAAAAAATTGAATTGGGTGGCAGGAGAGTCGCAACTTAGTAGAGACGTGCTAAAATGCCTGCCTGGGTGAGGGGCATAACTGAGAGAGGTGCAGTCAGCACTGAGGCCTTTGAAGGCACTGCAGAGTGAGGAGAGGAAGAGAGAACACCAAGCCTTGCCTGAACAAGAAAAGGTTTTTCAGTCTAGTGATAGTGACTAATCCTCAAAGTGAAAAGGGGAGGGAGGGAGGTCGAATCCCACCCCACCAATATAATAAAATATACTTCTCAAATGAAATAGATCGTGCCTAGGGATGTTTTTTCTTCCCCCTGAATGGTATTCTGTGATCTACTAGCTATCATTGTAGAAATGACATTAAAACAAACAAGCCTCCCTCCTCCAACTTTAGTGTACTTACGATTGCTATTATGCTGTCAAAAAGCCTCATCTTGCAAGAGCAAAGATGAATTTGCTGATTTGCTCAAACTGGTATTGGTAAATTACCAGATGCTTTGCTTTCTATGTGTAGACAGAGATATAATTACATAGAATCTTTGAAAACAGTATTACGCTGAATTATTAAAGTGTAAGTGGCAGAGATGAAACTTGTACTGGGAAGAAACATTGTAATAATAGTTAAATTACTCTTGCTTTAATAGTTTAACTGAGAAAAATATTATCTTTTATTATTTTTGCAGATAAAGCTAGCAGTGTATTTTTTCTATATATTTTGAGCAGACCAGTGCTCATTCAGTAGGTTTTTATCAGGGAGAAGAAGCAAAGCTTGATGTGTGCTTTATGTGTTGTAGCATGGTAAAGTCAGGTTGTGTTGTTCTTTCCCTTCAGAAGCCTTGTGCCTTCATCTGCTTGACAGTTGTATCAGGATTATTTTATTGCACAAACCTCTCCATAGATAATACCAGAAATAGGAGTTCTGTTGCTTTAATTTAAAGCAGGTCCCTAAATAAATTCGAACACCTCTGCAGAAGGTCAGTCTTCACAGTGGAATTGCATCAACAGCCCAGAGTGTTGCCAGTCCTGGTCAAAAATCGGATCTTTTCATGCTCTTGGCTCGTGTAGATGATCAGAAGCATGCAAGGCATTCAGACTGGAGTGTTCAGGAACCAGAATCCCAGTTTGATGCCTCTGTATCCATGCTGGGGCCTTTGGTACACCCCAGTTCACTGGTGCATCTTTTCAATGTGATTTGTAAGGCTCGAGGAGGTAGAAACTCAACAACCAAGAGAAAATAAGGTTTTCAGAGAATAAACAATCAGAATGTCTCTACTACTATAAATAGGTGTTTGATTTTTACTGTTTCTGGAGTTTGCTGTTTAATGGTTTAGAATGATTACTTACAAATCACATCCTATGTTATTTTTACTCCTGCTTTAACTAAAGATTTACTTAGAAATAAAATGTAAAGTAAGTGGACCTAGAAAAGAATGACAGATTGCAATGACAAAAAAAAATCTGAATCTAAATTAAAAAAAATTCCCTTTTGTTAATGTTTTCTTTGATGTAGAAGTAATCTTCATGCTGAATTACTGCCTGGTACAGGCAGGTCCAGTACTGCAAAGAGGGTCTGAAGTGATGAATCTGAAAGCAAATTGAAGTGTTGTGCAAAACAGAAGTGAGAGGAATCATTACAAAGTCATTTTATGATAACGTTTACTTTTCAAAGGCTAAACATTGTTGTTGAGATTAACAAGAATAACAGTAATATGACATGTATTTGAATAGCTGAATGTATAGTAGAGTTGGTAAAGTTTTCCATATGCTGTGGTACAATTTGGCTTTGTGACCTTTCAAATCTTACTGAAGTCTAAAGTTTTAGAGTTCTGTTAAAACATAACACATACACACAAACGCACATATACACATTTTTTAAAATCATTTGCCTAACAAATTAAAATCTCTGGAGGGCTGTAATCTGACACCAATAATTTCCATATGAAATGTTAGAAAAATCTGTGCAGTTACTGAAGTGGAGAAATAAAAAGAACCTGATATTTTATTTTTTTTTTACACATTTCCATTTTAGCATTCCTCTCCATATGCCCGGTGACTTCCTGCTTCAACCTCATACAGCCTAAAACACAAATTAAAAAAAAAAAAAAGAACAAAACAGACACATTATTTCAAGGCATGAGAGTTCTTAATGTTCCCTGGTTATTTTATATATATTTAAAAGTGTGGGATTTTTGAAATTGCTGAATTAAATGAATGTTATGGTACTGCAGATCCTTGTAATTCCTGCTTCTGAACTAGCTAGTGGCTGTCAGGGTGCTACAAACAGAACTTTCAGATTTTATTATTGCAACTTCACATTAGGTAGTACAGAATTCTAATGTTTATATTTGGTGAAATTAGTCTTTACTAAGAGGAGGTAAAACTTAAAAAAAATGTATCTGATATCTGATCCTTCCAGGAGTTCCAGCTGATGTTTAAAAATAAATATAGTGGGTTATCAGGTGCTGAATTTTTTTTCTTAGTATTGAAAGCAGAAGTGTAACTATAAAAGCAAGCAAACATGAAAAGCTTAAACACACACCTGTAGCTGTTGTTCTGTTAGTCTCAGGTTATGCCTGAATTATAAACTCATTTTGATTTTGCAGTATGAATGCTACAATGTTTTATCATTCAAGTTAGCATTAAGGTGTTAGATAATCATGTATCTGTGTCATCTAATTTACCCGTGGAAAAAAGTACTCTGGCTCTAATACACTGGCCAGAATCTTCGTTCTTCCCCTATCTTTTGCCTTGGTATTCTAACAAAGTTCAAAACATGCAGTGGAAAGTGAGAGGTTTTATTTGATAGGATTTTAGCATCCCTTTTCCCTAAGGATTTGAGACAGCAGGGAAGAGGGGAGGTGTTTGAGTTCTGTCAGTGCAGGTCAGATGTTTTGGTTCAAGTTCAGGACTAGAATTTTTTTCTGTCCTAAGATTTGTGGGGTTTATTATATAGCTGGTAAAGACCTCTTAGCAAAACTTTGATTTATCCTAGCTGAACTTTAAGTTTAGACTGCCTCTTTTCAGTGGAGCATTGGAGAAGTTTAAAGAGAACAGAAAGGTAGCTGAATTAATTTTTTAACATCCTTAGCTACATAGCAGTCTGTGTTTTCTGGCTGTATAGAAAAGTAATACATGCTAGAATTCAATCAATACCCTTATCTTAACCAAAGGAGATGATTTTCAGAATATTCTTTTTGCAGGAGCATATTTTCTTAGTGTGTTCTTAGCAGTGTGTTTGGTGCTGTCTGCCTTTTTGTTTGCTCTAATATAAACCTAGGAATGGTTTCGTGCTAATATACACTTCCTACCATGTGAACATGGCTTTATTTGAGGTTGTCATTTTGATATTTATCTGATTACATTGCTTTTAAAGTTATTTTGATTTTTCAGTTATAATTCAAGTCTTTAATCTCCCTATTATGACAATTATGTTTAAAAACAAACCCACCTATTTTGGGTTAAAGTGGAGAGTGTGTCCCTTGCTTTTCAAGCCTTACTAAGCCTGGATAGGTCTTTAGGGGCTTTTTTTCAGGATTACTGACCAATTGGGAGGTGGAGACTCTGCATCATGTACCGACAACACTTTTTTGTTTGTATCTTGAAGCCAATTTTGGTTTCTTTTCTACCTACCTGAGCAAGAAGGGTGTAGTACATTAGTTTGTTAGGGGAAAACATGGGTTTTTCTTGCTGGTGGTGTCCTTTTCTACTGCGCTGTCTGCACTATGGGAAAGATGTTAATGTAAAGCAGAAAAATTAGCATTAGCTGTATATTTTACTGGTAAATGCTAGGCAAAACAAAGCAGTCAGCACCTTTGTTTGGAAGTACATGGACATCTGTGACTGATGTCCCAGTTTAACCCCTCCTAGTGAAACAACAGCACATCTTCCATATGATAGATACATTCAGTGCTGCTTCATTTACATCAGCTTCTGCATCAGGTGTTCCCTAGTGGGGTTTCTGTGGGTCCCCCTCACCAGTAGCTTTAGGTGCTAAAGGAACCATGATGAACAGAGGGCAGACTTTGCCTCCCTTCTCAAATGTTGGGTTTTTTCAAAGTGGCTGGTATCTTTAATTTTTTTTCAAATGTTCAATGTTTGTCTAATTCCTGCAGCACACCTTGCTGGCAAGAAACAGTTGCACAGGTTGTACCTCAGGAGCTTTTCTTTCTTTGGCTTTTCTGTTCTTCCCTCATACTTCCCATTTGCAACTTGCAAATGTAGGCTCTAGTTGCTATTCCTCTAGATTACAAATTATAGTCCACTGAAAGAAGATAGAGCATATAATTGGAACCAAGACATTCTTTACTGTTGCATTGTCACATGCGAGTGAATTTTGTATGGTTATATTCTTAGATTCCCAAACTGTCACTTCCTTTGTTGCTGGAGGGCTTATAGTCCAGTTTGGTTCAAAATGTTGATTTTTTTCTTTTTTTTTCCCTGAAAAAATATTTTCTGTTAGTATTAAAATTCCTAATGAAATCACAGAGTAATTCAGATTGGAAGGGTGCTGAGGAAGTGGCCTGGCTGAACCAGGATCAGCTGTGAGATCAGTTGCCAGGAGCCATATCCAGTTAGGCATTATCCAGTTAGGTGGATGGAGCCTTTATGGCTGGCCCACTCCACTGCCTGAATGTTGTAATAGCTAACAAAAATTAAAATAAGTCCAATACTGCTGGAACTTCTCTCTGTCAATTCGTGTCTGTCTTTGCTCATCTTGCCACCACGAGCCACTCTGGAAAGCCAAACTCCCTCTTCTTGATGGTGTTGGAAGGTGCTATTAGGTCTTCCTGAAATCTTCAGAACACCAAGAGTGCACTGGGGTACTCATGGTTTGAAAGTCACTGTTCTCCCAGCTAAAAAATAAATTAATATGTCTCTTTTGACATCAATACTGCAAAGGAGTACTGAGTGTAACTTGCAGTGTGTTCATCCCACCAGGATGTGAGTCGTGGCTGTTAGCCCAGTGCAAACTCCGTGATTGCTGACATCCTCACAGTCTAAGCTCCCTGCCTTCCTGTTCCTATTGGATTTCTTTATGCTGTTAATGAGAGATGCAAAGCATGTAATGGCAGGCTCATTCTCAGTGAATATGTGCTTTCTAATTTGCTGATTAGAGGAGCTCGTCCAAACAAAAAAAGCTGCAAATTATCTCAGAGCAAAACTCCAGTATGTAAAAATGCTTTTCAGGACACTGAAGGATTTATTTGTTCCATATACCTGTTTAAAAAAGCATTGCTTTTCCAGAATAAGGTCAAGATGAGTCTCTGATCAGTATCTGGGAGGAGAGGAGGAATCTATTTTCAAACTTTTTTTTAGAACTCAATTGTTTTTTCGAGAGAACAATATCTGTGGAGTATCGATCGCCTGTGTCCAGTAGTTAGTCAAAGGCTATCTCCTTTGACTAACCCCTTAGCGTGGTGTCATCCTCCTTCATGTGATAGATTGTTACAATCTCAGCCACTGTAATTACACACTAGCCAAGTGGGTCATTTATTTCTGTACCTTCACCATTTACCAAAAATCTCCTTTATCTTTGGGAGCCAGCTCTTCCTTTTGCAGTAAAAGCAAAATAACGGCACATAAAACATTAGAGTCTAAAACTGGGGGCTTGAAAAATAACTGTAAGACTAACTTTAAAAAACTGTTCTACCTTTTATGAACACCTAGTATACTTTTTATCTATCTTTTTTCCTGGTGTCCTAGAGAACAAAACACACAAAGCCAATTCATTGTTTTTCATGTGCCTGGTAAACACTATTTTTTATTTGTGAATGTTTTAGCTCTTTCTTTTTTGTTTGTTTTATCTGTTAACACTAGATGCTTTCACTTGCATGAGAACTGTCTCCCAACCCTCCCCCACATCAGCTCTTAATTTATGAAGTGCAAAAGCTCCTGGAAGCACTGCTACTTTTTACTGATGACAATGAGTGAAAGTATTAGATATGTCTTTTTGAACACAGTTGGCATAGAAAGAAAAGTGTTGTTTCGACTTACATGAAATTTTAGATTAATTTGAAGCCTGTGATTGTATATTTACATGCCAGGAAGGAGAAAGCCTCTGTAACCTCTTCCATTACATTTCCGTAGGACTGTTTTTAAGAGGAAGATCAGTAGCCTAATGTCATTAGTATCTATTTCTATTTAGAAAGGGTGCATATTCTTGTTAAGGTGAGCATAAAGTAAAAGTACTCTGATCTTGACTGTGATATTTTGTTGTCCCAGTATGAACAATTTCTCCTTGGGCCCAACCTTAAAGCTGCATGACAGTCAAAGACTTGACAGAATCCACACACACTCATTTTCACTGGCTCTGGATGTACATTACCCCCAGTTTTTCCTCTTGTTACCATATTTGCTAAAGTACCGTAATATAACCAAAATAATCAGTAACTAGGAAAGGAATCTAGAGATTTTTTTTCCCCATTGTAACTTAAGTTTCAGCAAAATGGAATCTGGGTTTTAAACTGAGGGGAAAACATGTACAAAATTTAGATTCTTCTATTAATATTAAACTCTCAGGACTTTATATGATTGCCACTTTTTGGTTTATATTTATTGCTTTTGGTGTCCCTATATATTTTTCAGAACATGTCAAGGTACTAAATCTCTCCAGTCTGGCATGGAAGCCAGTTTATGTATGTTTATATTTGAACCCTGTGCTGAGACAGCTTTGTGACCTACAACCTCATTCTAATCTCAAATGTATGACTTGCATCTCAAACCCCAGCATATTAGCTTTTTGGAAAAGGATTTTCTGGCTTCTGTTAAGTTAGTGATGGAGCCCTTTTTCATATGCCCTCTATAGAGCTCTCTTCTGGGATTTAGGGTTACCTACCATAATTTTGTGCATATTTGCTATACTTTTGAACCATCAAAAAAAAATTTGTTTTTTGTAGAAAAAAACAAATCTAAAACTAAATATCCCACCTCCTGCTCCCCAAATCAGATTTCAGTAGCAGTGTGCATGCAAATATGTGCAGATAAATAGCAATTTATTTCAGACCCTCCTTTTTGCTCTTGGCCTCCCTATCTCTAATCCCTTCTGTTCTGTTGTGTGTCCCCCAGAAGGTTCTCTGTGTCTGCGTGCTGCAGCTTATCTAAGAGCCTTCTCTAAGGGAATAAAACCAGCAATTTTAAGATTGTGTTGGGTAGGTTACACCTATGAAAATATGCTAATAATGGCAGGTGTGACTGCTTGCTTTATTCAACATCCCTAATGTCTAGACTGTTTAAACATCTAAAACATCTAAAAATAATCTGAAGTCTTAAAAGGAAAAGGGATTGTCATAAAAGAACAAAGAGATGTTGCTAGAGTAGTGTTTCTTCTCTTTTGAAACTCATCCCCAATAGTTCTCTAAAGTTTTTTCCTAAATGAATAAGGAAGAAATTTTTCATCCACAAGATCAGTTCCAAAATATTGTTTCAAAATACAGTAACCAGTACTACAAAAATGGAGGAGGTGAGACATATAGAGCAGAAATGGGAGAAAAATGGCTCCCTTTCAGGAAAGCATCAAGAGACAGTTCTTCCTAATTAATTATGATTAAGGTAATATATTCTTATTTTTTCAAGGATATTGAGGACCAGCAAAAATACAATCTTGGTGGTATTTCAGGATTTAGTAGAAGGGCAGGATGAGGCAGATCAATGATGTTGAAGAAGTCCTCAGTTATCAGTGATCTTATACTGGGATGGTATTCTGGTTTCCACTTTTCTGGTTTAATCACTTACTCAGTGTTTGCTCAGGATGTAGACTAAAGAATTACATAGGTACTATGTAAATGTACCTATGTGTACTAAAATGTAGGTTCCTAAATGTCAAACCATCTTTGATTCCTGTGGAGGAACTGAAAACATATTTTCTTCAAGGAGGAAGGATTATTTATTCCAAAATGCTCCCCAAAAGATGTTTAATTGTTTGGATAAACAGAGAATTTCGTGTAGCATAGACACAGGCAAAATTATTTATGATCTAAATACTAATTTCTTTATTTAGACTTTGTTACACTGTTTAGTGTATTCTGATAACCTTGCAATGGGATAACACTGACAACTGCTATTTCTTATAGGACTCTTTAATACGGTTTAATGAGTGCTTTGAGGATTTTTGCAATATGAAATCAGCATGTTGCATTTTTAAGTTGAGTTTCAAGTTACACTGTGCACAATATTCCGTTATTTATTGTGTCTGTAGTCAGAATACACACTATGCATGAGCATTACAGTGCAATAATTAGCATATAATTTTCAACGTTTCAATGAACTTTTGTCATAAAATTTAAGGAGATTTTAATTGCTAGTAATCAGGATTGCATGTTAATAGGCTGTAGATAATTAGGAAACCATTTGCATTTCTCTTCTCACAAATTTTCTTAGTGTTTAGACACTTACTCAATACATAACTTTATCTCAGGAGAGTTGAATAATCCTATTTAGGCATAGTGATAATAGATGCAATTTTTTTTCCTTAAGGTTTTCTTTCAATTTTAGTCATTTGCAAGTGATTATACCTTTGGTTGTTCAGATTTACTGATCCTGGCTGTACAGTATTTTCCCTCTGACTTCTAATAGGCTAGAGCAAACTCAGTTGTCACAGTAATAGTAACACTGATTGTAAAATTTGTATCCCTCTCTGGTAATGAAGATCGTTCTGTTTCAACAGCGCCTAATGTTGGGGAAGATATTTAGCAAATTACTATCTGCCCAGGAAAGTTCTATCCCTGACACATTTCTGGATGTAGTGCTAAAAAGCTGGCTTGTCCACACCCTATTTCATGTCTGGTGTATGAAAAATAAGTACTTCTTTGCCTTCCATGTCTGAAATGGTTTAAATAGCAGAAAGAGTGTGTAATATTGTCACCACTTGATTTATTAAGGTGTTTGGGATAAGGATGTATTGGTAGAAGTTGTGCATATTTATGAAGCAAAGGGTAAAGATGTGAAATTGCAATAATTAAGGCAGCTGTTTGTTTGGTGTAAGGCAAACAGAGAGAGATGTAATGGTTTTAATGTTCCTGAAGGAAAAAAGGAATAGACCATTACAAGGTTGGCAGTTCTAATAGCACCTGAATTCATTAGCAGTAGGTGGGACAGCAGCCACCTCTTGAGGGTTTAAATGAAATGTTTAAAGAGGCTATGGAAAATCATAGAAGGAGAAAAGTACAGTAAATTGTTAAAAAAGGTTACTTTGTGCACAGTATCAAGAATTTTAAATGAAGGACTGAAGTGGCTCAGTATGTGATGGCTGTCAGTGTGTTGTGCTGCATCTTTGTGTGTTGCACAAGCCAAACTGAAAAACCGAGAAAAAATAGAAGGCTGATGACAGAGATGTGTGAAATTTTAACATTGGGCTTCCAGAGCAATTATACACAATTTTTCTGTTGTATGAATCAATTGCTTGTATCATTCTGTTATTAAAAAAATTATGGCTTGCTGCCATAATGGTGTGTGTGTATGTAGTTTGATTGGACAACAGCAAAAATACTTTAGAGTAAAAATTATAATCAAGTGAAATCAGATAGCTTTCCCTTCCACGGTACAGATGTGTTAACATTTCCTGCTTTTTATTTTTTTGTCACATACAGCAGAAAGGCTGTGTTAGTATTGCTGCAGTGTTCTATTAGGAGAACAGAAGTTTGAGATGGAAGGAACATTCCTGCACGTGTGTGTATCTCAGTGTGCCTTGCAAAACTAGACCAAGTATCTGTCTAGTGAGACTTGTGTGAAGGATTAAACGAAAAAGAGGAGGAAGAAAAACTTGGAAGGACAAATGCTGAGACTCTTATCAGCACTGAATTGACTTTCTCTCCAGGTTTCCTTCTGTTCCCCTTTATTTGTCCATTCAGGTCAATGGAAGAGGGGGTTTTTTGTCTTAAAACATTTCCAGTGTGGGATTTATTCTGATCTATTTCATACCATTCTCTCCATAGCACAAAACTCTAGGAGATTTGATAGTACTTGAAGTAAGTCAATAGGCTAGCACTGCAAGGTGTTCAGCATATTTTATGGAGAAATTGGAACTGACTTAAATGCACTACAATCATATTATAGGTTACTTCAAAGCATTATTTTATCAGTACAGAGCTGATTCCAAAAGACAAACATTTGATTGTTGATATCATCACAGTCCTGAAAGATGAACCACAAGCCTCAGTGGATGTAGCAAAGACATTTCTACAGATTGCAAGGTTTTTTTGGTGCAAAGGACAAAAAAGAATCATGTTGCTGATGTAATTAAGCATACAGTTTTTGTACTTTTGGAATAGAATGTATCTTTCGATTCTTAAATAGTTTTTAAATTTTTTTCCACTAGCATGTCAAGGAGGATTGATTTTACTGTTTTGAACAGAATTTTTTTTTAATATAATTTTTTTTTTTTTGCAGGAAGTGGTAACTTTTAATAAATCTGATTCCATTCCTGAAATTTCTGGAATTTTTGAAATAATAAAAAAAATTACTTTGGTTTCTGCCAATTTTAAGTAACGAGTGGTTGCAAAAGAGAATTCTTTCCAGTCATTTATTCAGCAATCCAGTCACCTTGTGGTGACAGTGAACAAAATACAAAGATCTATTTCGTATCCCAAACAGCTTGCAAATGAAGTTAAAATAGATCAGAGAATAATTGAGGCCCACTCTAAATACACACTTCATGCAGCTGTGTTAAATGTACATTTTAAAAGCATTAACTCTTTGTTTTTTCCTTTTCTCTTTTGGTCAATTGTTCTTGCTAGTTTGTGAAAGCTTGAAAAACAGTCATGTGTAGGGATGAATTACTCCATAAAATAATTTCTTTATTTTTTATCAGTTTTGAGAGGAATGTAAAAAGATAACTTAAAAGTAAATAAATAAAATTTTAAAAAATGTTTTACAGTAATAATCAAAGGATGTGTTTATGTCCATTCTTATTTCAAGCTTTTTATTAGAAGTGTTTGGGACTTGGCAGTATTCTTTTGAACTCATCACAAACTGACCTGAAAGTGTATATTTCTGGCAAATCTCAAATATTCTCTCTTATTCCTTGCCCTGAGGGTTTTTTTATTACTTGTGAACAGTCTGATGGAAGAGCAGGATTTACACTTAATTTCTCTTCACTAGATCCATGTATTCCATCTATATGTGGGCTGTAGCATGACTACTGCGATGTTTTTCCAAACTATTAAATAATAGCCTCAGAAACGTTGCCCGTATCTAACCCCTTACCTCCGGGCCCTTGCCCGTCACACAATTCCTGTTAGCAGGGGTGAGACAGTGATTAGAAGAGAGATAATTGAGCCTCTCCAGTCTGCAGTCAGTGCAGCTGTTGCTGATGTTCTTGTCCTTTGCCCACCCTACCTTTCCCCTGCCAGAGCAGAGGTGGTCTGCTGCATGCTGAGCAGATGTTTCTCCTTTGCATAGTTATCTTTGGAGTGCCTTTATATACAGAAATCAGATTGCACTGCTACTGTCACTTTTATCTGATGAGAGGAAATCCCAGACGAATGAAGCTGGTTTTCTTTTCAGGCAGCTAAGCAATGTTGCTCAGGGGCATGTTCTCTTTCCTTGCTTCTGTTGCTGCTCACTGTAAACGTTTTCTTTCTGGCATGTTTCTTCTTTAATCCCTCTTTCCCTCTTTGACCCATATCCTTAATCCCATTGGGTTTCTTTTGAACTTGGTTATTTCTTAGTCTTCTGATACATCTGTCTGCTGTAGCTATGAATCGTTTGCCAACACCACATTTTCGTCATATTCCCTGAATGTCTTTTTCCTCCCACAGTTCGTATTAGACTACTTGAAGAGGTACAGGGAAACTTTCTGGGACTGGTCATTCTTCAAACTCTGTGATACTGTGTCATTCTTTGATTCATTTCTTCTTTTACTTCTTATCTTCTCCTATTTTTAGTGTTCCCTTTCCTTTTTTATTTGTTCAGCTTTCTTGGGCAATTAATCATTATTCTCTCAACAAGTAGAAAACTGTAACTGAGAGTATCTGAGATGATAGAGGTCATGTGGTTCTGTATGTTAAAATCACCAAATCACACTCATTTAATATGTCCACTTTCTATGTGTCTGAAACATATTTCTGAAACAATATTTCTCTATTGTAGTATAATAAACAAGATTTCTTTCTTCCCTGATTTTTCTGGTAAGCTCTCATAAAAGTAAGAGTTTATTACATCTTGTAAAATCTTTCTGTGCAAATAGCCATAATTTCTTTTTTTCTGGCACCTCCTATTTTTAGTTGAAAAATACGCATTGCACGTGTGTAATTAGAGGAGGAGAACTTTGGGAAAAATATGCAAGCATTGTATTTTTGAGAGTACATTATCTTTGTGATGTAGGAGTTTGCTCACTGGTGCCATTTTCAGCTGCCTTTTCCTACTGAGTGTTTTCAAAGGTAACTGTAAACAGTCTGGTGCTCTGGACTGTAGAGATGAGTCGATTTGAAGAATAGTCTTTTTGTTATTGAAATAACAATAACATTGCTTCAATGTTGTCTGGTATTCAATAATTTTCAATAATTCATTAATACTGAATTTTGGCAGATAACTCTTCTATTACCCACACATGTGAAGGACTGTCCAAACCATAAATAGACAATCAGGATAAAAGCTTGAGTACCAGGCAAAATGGGAGTTATACCTTTCCTAGGCATCGCCAGAGTGGCTCCTTTGTTCCTGTAAGATAGACCACAGTAATGTTCCCCAAAAAAGTATTTCTTCAGGAGCTGAGTGCTATATCCAGGAGAGTGGAGAATTGAGTGATGTGTGGGCTTCTGCTGCTCCATGAAGGGGTTGCCTTTGCACGATATAAATGAAAATTCCTTGAATTTTCTCTTCCTAAGTGAATACAAAATGCTTTGACTGTGGAATAGAGGCCGATCAGTGTTCTCCCTGTAGATATGGAGTTGCCATGTTAGTCTCCTGAGTATTGCTACTTATTTTTAGAAATATTTTCCTATTCTCATGCCCAAACACATTTTTCCTTTCATTTCCACCTTTTAACTTGCAAGCTTTTAAACATTCTCCTTTTTAATAAATTTGAGGATGAAATACTAGTTCAAAAGCCACTGATCTTCTACTTGCGTACCTTCAACTAACCAACCACCAATCACAAAAAAACGCTCAACAGTTTAAAATAGTTTAGCCTCTGTGCACTCCCAGGATCTATTATCACAGTTTTAATTGATTATATCTTGCTTTTTTAATTCTCCAGTACACATATAGCTAATCTTGCTAAAATTATGCTGAATTTTTACCTAGTCAACAACAGTAGGAAGACATGAATGTTACAATGCTGAGGGCAAAACTAAAAGTGGTCTGAAATTGAGCATACCAGTAAAAGTTTGAAAAAAAAGTCAGAAATATTATGGGGTTTAGGTGACCTTCATGATGGCTGCCTTATTTTTTCACTTGTTTATATGCCATGAAAAGATATCAGCAGCATATTTTAAAAACCTTGTATTAGAAAGAAAATATTGTAATTTGGGGTTTTTTGTGACTGAATTTGTCACAAAGCATTGTGGAAGAAAAAGACTGCTATCAGTAGTGTTGCTTGAGGTTATTTTTTAGTAATGTAGGACCTGTTATTTTGAAAGATCAACAATGTTAGATGGTTTGGGATGGTAATCCTGAAAGAACAACATGTATTACTTATGTTCCACTGTTTTAAATAGTGCCAGTGTCAGGGTTTCTTTAAATGAATGAAGTTTACACAGGACATGCCATCTATAGTATGACTGAATAAACACGGATTCCAACCTTTATTCATGAAAGGCGGTAATCTCGGGCTAATGCCGCACTTAACTCTGTACTTTCAAAATGATTTGCCTGATCTGATAAATTATGCAGTCTTTTATTTTGACCTTGTAACCTTGTAGAGTTTACTCAAACTGACTCCACAGTATTTGCCACATTAGCAGTATAATGGCTGTAAGCAGTTCTTGTACTACAGTTCATTCTGCTGCAAAAGGTAAACACTGGGCCATGAAAATTTATTGATTCAATTACAAGATATACACATAGTACCATTTGAGAAGTGTTTTTGGGATTAAGTCATTACATGTCTTCTGTTTGGTCAAAAATCTGAAATATATAAACAAGGAAGCAAGCGAGCACTGAGAAATATAAACTGCTGTTTTTACTGTGTGTAGAATGTGCTGTTGGACATCAATCTAAAAGTTGTTTAGGTCCAAGAACAAGGCAGACATTGAACTCCCATGCCTTTCTCCCTGACCAAGGTAACTTTTGCCCTCAGTTGCTCCTGCAAGTATGTTATAATTTACTATGTAAATTATTTTTGTGGGGGATTTTTTTGTGTAAAAATCTAGGCTTTGCAGTTGGTTTTTTTATTTTTTTGAACAGAACAGATGACAGTAGAAATTTTTCATCTTAAAACAGTAGAAGGCAAGCCTTCAAAAAGAAAAAAGTAGTAAATTGACTGGAGCATACTGTCATTATATGACATCATTAATTTGTTTCATACTGTGTGGCCAATTTTGTTTCAGATAACTATACTTTTAAATCTGACATGTTTTTATCTTACACAGGAATATCTCATCCCTATGTCTGCTCAGGCTGAGGAGCAGGGCTGTTTTCATGTGATTTAAAGGCAAAACACAAAAATAATTATCTTTAGTTTATCTCATATTGTACTGGTTTTGAGTTTTTAATACAGGCAAGGTAAGTGCTGCACAACCTCTATTACATAAATTACCCAATGACACATTATTAAATATATGTATAATTGGGTGGAATTTAATATATTAAGAAATCGTCTGAGAGGCCACTAAAGATTTAGGATGCTAGTGAAAAGGAGAATATAAATAAATTGTTAAGAAATAAAAAGCATAGCTTAGAAGTAAAACTGACTGTTTTTCTTACTTCTACTTCTGTCTTTTGCACACCATCTTTTGTTTTAGTTTCCTTTTTTTTTCAGGTGCATTTATTAGAAAATGATTCATATCTCCATCTTTGAGGGGATATTTTCATTTGTTCTAGCTAATGCAAACAGGACCCTTTCTTGGAATTGCATGTGAGAAATGGAGGGAAAATACCCAATTTATGTTAGTGCTTTGTGCGTTGAAGACACTTACAAATTCAGAACATGGAGAAGGAAGACAAAAACAGGTTGTTTTTTCTCAGCAGTTGAATTAAAATGTATTTACACTACATAATGCAGTTCTCTCTATTTGGTCTGTAATTTGACCCCGCTTTTTAGCACTGAAGAGCATTTTCTGTTCTTCTTCGCCTGGGTTTGTTCTTTGGTGCTGTGGTCAAGGTAGATGATGTTGCCACAGATTCAACTGCAGCTCTGGCAGAATGGCCAAAGTTGCTTTATGGAGAAGTGTGACATCCGTGACTAATTAGAACAATAATATTTCTGAGGTAATTAGGAAACGGGAAAGTAGTAAAGGAGTAGTACATGGGACTTCTGGTGTCTGATTAGCACATGTGTTGGCATCAAATGACCTAGTAAAACCCAAACAGAAAAGTAGTCAATGACAACATAAATACCATGTTTCTACACTCCATTGCCTCTGCTACTCAGCTTCACAGTGCAATTTTAGAGCTTGACAAAAAATGGCAAGAAAAATGGGAAGAAGTGCGTAAAGGCTTTCCCTTCTTGGTGGAAAGGGACATGAAGATGGCCAAAAAACTCTTGATCAAGAGGGAAATGGGGTAAGGAAATAACAGAGAGCTCTAGAAACCAAGAGCTGCAGCTGATGAAAGCAATGGTTTCAGAAAAGGGTGCAGTGAGGGATAGCTATATCCAACTGTCAATGAAGGAAAGGGAGAAGGGTAGGGATCTACATTTGGGCGTATATACAAATACTAGATATGAATACTGAAATTGTTCTAGTTATAAAGGTGTAAATTGTGTGTATCAGCCTGAAGATGCAGCTGTAAGCTTTCATGTGATAAGGCTACAGAGTACTTTGACATATAAATGCCTTTTTGTATAATTTTTGCTGAATTGCATCGTGGCTGTGTATATGTATTGGTGATACTGTTGGGAAGTCCATTAGGACGGAATTTCTGTGATTCTCAGGTGGGCTCAGTAAGGGTGTTGGCCTTTCAAAGTGTGTTGTAGAATGACCACAGCAGTTCAGCTGCAGTTCTGAAATTCTGAGTATTACACAGACTTGTCTGCCCTGCATTGGCCCTTTGTAAGAAAATTGCTCTACGAAGTCGTTTTAAAAAGTGCGACATGCAGACATCAGGATGGCTGCAGGCAACTGCTCCCTTGTACAGGCACCAAGTGTTCAGTAATAAAATGCATTCAACCAGAAGCTTATCTTCTTTCATAAACCTGAATTTTTTTGGTGATGATTTCGACAAAATCTAAACTGCTTGTGATTTTCCAGCTAATTTCTATTACTTTCCACCTTTTCTGTTTCCTGCCCTTGTTTCTTGTCTCCCCAGTGGGAGAAGGGCAGGTAGACAGAATCATCTATTCCTCACCCCAATGCCCAATGTTAACAGGGTTGTTAAAATTAAAAAGTCAAGAGCTCTTAAGTTTACTGAGGGTCAGAATTTACATTATTTACTCAACCACATTCTAGCCCCATATGTATTGTGAAGCAGTTTTTATTTGGAGAATTCCATCCTGTTGCTCTCTGGAGAGCTTTGTACCATTTAGTGCACAGAGTGACAATTACTAAGCAGCTATTCCAATGTTGTTTTGCTTGGATTTCACCTGGTGTCATTTGGGTCCTGTACTCTCTTTGAAAACTGCAGCCATCCTTTCTAGCCATGTCCTCCCTTAGGTGCCTCCAGATGACTGCAGTGAAAAGGGATTGTCCTCCCAGGAAACAAGAGGAATAGTCTATGCAGTGAAAGACTGGAGATGGAAGGACAAGTGTTACAAGTGTACTTCCACTGGGGAAGCAGTACCGGAGTGTGAAATGAATCAGGGGTGAACCTTCATCTCTGGTTGTTGTGTAAAGCGTGGTGTGTGCTGCCTGTCTAAAGCTGTGCTGTGAGCCAGCCCATCAGCAGAAGCTGCTGAACCTCTCCATCAGAAGGATGTGACTCTGCCAGGATTAGATGAAAGAAGTGGTAGGCAAAAGGTTTGAAAGGGAGAAAGATTAAGGAATTAAGAACTGGTAAACTCTGTGGCATAGTGTTCTTCCTGACATAAGGATAATATGAGTCAGTTTAAGAGAACTTTTCACTTTATTGCTTGCCGATACCAAAGACTTGATGTTTTGGCAATAGGAATTTCTTTGATGGCTATTTGAGATTTCAATGTATATAAATAAAAATAATTATATATAATTTTGTATAAATAGATTTATGTAGATATTTTTTATAAAGGCCTTTACATACTTAAAAGCTGTGTAAGCCTCAAAATTTAAACCACATTTCATTCTCTTTTTGTTCCTCATTGGTGCAGAAAAGAGAAGTCTGGAGCAAGGCAGTCTGAGGGTTTCTTGGTTTGCTAGATCTTTCCTAGAGTTCATCATTGATTCCATATGTGTATCAACTGTCCAGCCTTCACGGTGAATGGTACCTTTTATCTTTAGGAAATCTTTAAGCAATTTAGCTTTGCTCAGCTTATTGTTCAGTAATAAGGAAGTAACATAAGGAGAGTGATTTAAAATATTATTTTGTGTAAAAAAATTGAACTACTTATTCATTCATTATGTAAATATAGTTGTATGTATTAATATTAATTCAATATCATTGACTTTGATTGACATAAGTGGTTATTATCAGCATAGTTTAGTCTTGAGATAAATGGTTTTATCGAGAAACAAAATACTGATTTTCTTTATAAGTAACAAAGAGGTAAGGTTCATTTTGTTATTTCTAGTATGCTTAGAGCACATAAGTAACAGGTTCAGAGGAGGAGTAGTCAAAAATATCACAAGTATTTCATATCATTTTCTTGCAACCTTAGCACTTCACCATGAACATTATAAATGACTGATTCTCCTTTAGGTGCTGACTTACTTTAGAATGATGTATGAAATAATATGTGTTTTGCATGTCCTGTTTGTAATGATAAAGGTCATATAGTATCATTTACATAATCTCTAGCCAGAAATGAACTCCAGCAATATCTTCTGTATAACATATACATTATCTGAGGTTTAAAACTCTCATTATTCATGAAAGTTAATTTTACAGTGGGTGTGAATGATCTATCTTATGGCTGCTTTTTTGATCATTCTATAAAATAATATGAAGCAAAGCCTGCACAAATAGCAGGAAAACCAGTAAAGAGTGATGCATTTGCTTGACTCTGTGTATACCCGATTGGATCTTGATTGATGGCAATCATTTGTCTTTGTCAAAAAAAGGAGAAAAATTCAGACATTGAAATAAGAGTGCTATCAAACTTTCTACAATGGCAGAAAGATTCTATTAATGTAGCCTGAGAGTATTAACTGTCTCTGCTAGAAAATGATAAAGAATGTTAATTTTTTTTCTTGAGCATGTTTAAGTGTAAACTGCATTATTTTGTCAATGTGGGAGGACTGAAAGGGGCATGCTACAGATTTATGGCATGCTGGAATTGGAATTTTAGAAAAAAAGAGTAAATTACAAAAAAAGAGAGAAACAAAAAGCCAAATACAAGAGCCTAATCCTTCTGATTATGATTTTGCAACAAAACAATAAAAGTTTAAGTAGCACAGTGTCGTAAAATCCTTAATGCTGCATTCCTATTGATATTGAAGCTTTGAAGACTAACTTCAAAGGAGAGTGAACAAGAGCAAAAAATAGATATAAAATAAACAAAAAAAAATTGACAAGCTTGGTTTTAGAAGTCCTTTTGTATGTCAGATCTAGGAATATTGACCCGTTACTTGAATGGGCTTTAAGGCAACTTCCTTATTAATGATACTTCGAAACACAAAGCATATGCCTGTGGGTAATAGTGTATTAAAGGGGGGGGAAAGCTGTTTCACCATACAGTAATGCTTGCAATGCAAGGATACTTCTTCTTTTTAAATAGAAAGATATATAATTTTTAATGTATATATAAACAAACAAACAAAAAGAAAACACTGAAACCCCAAAGAGTTAATTACTGGATTTACTTTATGCCATTAGTATCTGTGGGGTTTGTTACACATCTGCAATGTTCTCTGGTTCTAAATATCTGTGTTAAAATTGGATTACTGAACCAATATTTTCTAAATTGCGACCACACCAAATAACCTGCATAAGCACCCTGTCTACCCTAGGAAGGCAAATATTTTTTTTTCCTAAACTTTTAAAGAATAAGATAACTGCAGGATTCAGCTTGGATGTTTACTAGTCCTTGATGCACCCTTAAAAATAAATATTTGAGAGATTGTCACTTTAAGGACAGATGAAAGAAAGGCCATATCAAAACTGTGAACCAGGGCCTGCAGTTCTATTCAATACCCACACTAATGTGCTTTGTGGCCCTCGTCAGTCATTTTAAAGGGTTTTTATGTTAGGTTGGTTTGGGGTTTTTCCTGTTTCTGCACTGTGCTCCTAAAAACACTCTCTAGCTTTGCCATACTGTGGTGTGTGTCAGATTAAGGCAGCAGGCTCCTGATTCAAACATTCAAAGGCAATATAAAAGCAGTGTTACGTGTCCTTGCTTTAAAGAACCTTGCAGTGACACCATTAAAAAACATTTTGTATTAATTCATTTGTTAACTTTCATGAAGCCTTTGCTGCTGCTGCTGCTGAAGATGCTAAGATGTGATTTTAGCTGAGTGATGGTGTATTTATTTTAAATATTTTTTTAATGATAGAGTAGGTGAGACAACTTAGATGATTGAGATCTTTGCTGTTTTAAGGAGCAGCTGCAAGATTACTTCATGACAGGGAAATTTTGGAATTGAGAATGCAGTGTTCAGTATTCACATACACACAGTATTCACCCCCTCTCTTCTGAAAAATAACAAAGGAGCACCAGACTCATATTGTAGGACAGGATTAAGATTATGAGGTCCAATTTTCAGGGAGCAATAGAAACAGGATCACTTATATCACATTGTCCTAATACAAACATTATAGGAGAAATATTCTCCCCCTCAGCCTTCTTTCTGCTCTTGCCTGCCTGCATTTTCTGTCCTCATTAATTCTTCATCAGATTTCTTTTCTGACCTTGTACTACTTTTCCCAGGTTTTTGTCCAGCTAGATATGGGTTTTGCCTGCCTCTACTCTGACTCTTGTCCAGCTGATTCTCAACTCTTCTCTCTGCTTGATCCCCAGCAGATGCATAATCCCTCCCCTCTCACATGTTTATATTCCATTACTTCCACATCAAGATGCTTTCCTTGGTGCCTCATAGGCTCTTTGTCTCTCCTGTATCTGGTGAAATAATTTTCTTCTTTGTGCTGCTTATGTTGTTGGGGAAATAACACTGATGAAGGATAACTACAACTTTCTCTGTCTCAACGTCTTGATCCTTCTGGAGTAGCCACTTCAGAGAAGGTTTTTTAGAGAGAGAGAAAATCTTTCAGAGAGATATTTTTATTATTATTATTATTACTATTTATTTGCAGTAGATAAAATTCTGGACAAGAGTAGTTGTTCTTTGTTGGTGTTTGGGATTAGTGCATGTTTGTCATGGACAGAACCCAAGGCTGTTCTCGGTGGGTTTGATGCACATGAGGTCACAGTCTGGGTGTGATGGGGGCGAACTGAGAGGCACAACCCAGGGAAGGATGGGCAGCACTTTCAAAGGTCTTTTGCCATCAGCAAATACCTACTGATTGTACACAGACTGTGGACTTCCAAAGCCTTCAGCATATAAGCTGCATATTTGGCAGCTTTGTATGGGAACAACCAATGAAATATTTTGGGCAACAGCTTCTGTGTGAAAAAACGAAAGTTCTCTTAACATAGCTGACTTGGACTTGACAAATTTTATTACCAATTATTAAAATATAGTAAAGAGAAATTGAAATTTCTCCTCCAAATCCCATGCATTGTGCTGTAATCTCTGTGATGATTGCGAGTCTGTCTCTGTTCCTCTCACTGCCCCCTTCCCTCATGGGAAATTTTTGGGGAAAATACCATCTTGCAGCGATTAGTATCAAAGATTGGTTACTTCTATCGTATGGTTTGGTAAGTAATCCTTAGCTATTGCTGTGATTTGCTGCTTGCCCATATAGCTTCACACATGTATTTCATTTCCAAAGTTTAGCAAAGTTATTCCCTATAAAGAGGGTGAAAGTCTAGATGAAAGCCATCCCTTTTGTGAAAACCATATTCTCTATCCCTCTTAGTGACTGGTACAACAAAGTAAATTTTAATGGTGCATGATACCGAAAATGAATCCTGTGACCTTGAGAAGTTGTAACAGAAGATCAGGTTTTATTTGAGTCCTTTTGCCATTGTTTTCATTGCTGTATTTTTAATTTTTAGTTGCAAATTGCAGTACAAGTAGCTGTGTGTATATTCTGTACTGGAGACAGTCCAAATTAAAATTTGTAAGTCACTTAAAAAACCTCAAACTTGTTTGTGTGTAAATTAATGTTTTTTATTCTTTCTAGGGCTCTGTTCATGAAAACATTAGTGTTTTTACAGCAATGGAAAACATTTCATTTTGTCTTATCCTTGAAATCTCTTACAAAATATATAGGCTTTTTAGTTTGAAAAGGGAAGTGAAAACATTCAATTTTCATTATGTAATGAAACATTCTTTTCTTGATTTTGAGTGTCATTCTGAATTAACTCTTCTGTCAGGAGAGAAGCTAATTGCAAAAAACCCATGCTTTTCAAGTCTGTTACCACGACTTCTCTCTATGGGTATTTTCCGTGATGGATTTAACATACTTGGTAAACAAGGCTTCTCGGAGAAGTTGTGTTACAAACTGTATCAAAATGTTTGAGTTCTTTCATTTTTTCATTATTGACTACTAAAAAAATAAGTTAGCTTAGTTTAGCAGGGACAATACATGATTATTTCTACAGCTGAATAATGGAGCAAGGTGTGACTAGAGGTAATTACAGATACAGTTTATATATGCAGGAGGGAGATTATTTTCAAGGAAGAAAATGTGCATTATGGTGCAGTACACTGAAATTATGCTTGTAAGTATCTGCACCATAATTTAACAGTGGTGTGGTCTTAAATAATATTCTCTGAAGAATTTACATAAAACAAGAATTAACATCTCCAGCAAAAAATGTGGAGAATTGTATGGTTATTTCAGAGAACTGTTCTATTCTCACATTTGCATTCCAGATCTTAAATAGGAAGCTTATAGTTTTGTTAGGAGTTTCTGTAGTACTTAAAGGATTTTCCTCTTCAGTGTCCCAACTATAGATTTTTGTGAACAGTAGCAGTATCACTATACAGATACTTGGTTTTATAAACACACAGGTGGAGTTCTGTAGTCCAGAAATTGAGGTTTCTGGAGAACTCTTTACCTGGGTGCTGAAGTGACATGTTAGAACTGAAATTCCCAGAAATGTGCACAGTTCCACCTTGTTGTTTTTCACTGCAGTCATTCGTCCCAAGTTTGGGGGTTGAGGGCACTGATACTCGGATTTGTTTGAAGTCTGTTTCTCCGTTGTGGATGAGTACTTGGAAGAGAAGTACATCAGGAGGAAGAAGGAGTATAAATAGACAAACCACATTAGACTCAGGAAATCCCCTGAGCTGAAAATAGTTGGAAACTGGCGGAGTGCATGGGGAGAAGCTTTACGTGAGTGGTTCGATCTTGTTCTTCCTTAAGCCACCACTGACGTTTTGGGATGCACAATTTCAGGTTAGACCTTTGGTGAGAAAAGGTAGAGACATTCCTGTGCTCTTTCTGTCCTCTGTGTGCATTCATGTCCCCCCTCTGCAGGGACAGGCCACCCCTGGAGTGATTGGTGGCACCAGTGGAGCCATGGGGTTTGCCTGCAGTCCCTTGTGAGGGGAGCCCCTGGTTCTCCTCTTTGATGGGGAGTTTCTTGGTGGTGCTGAGTTATTTCCTATTGGGAGTGACAGTGCTTTTCTGTTTCATTCCCCTCTGTGATGGGATTGCTGTGTTGAGAAGAACTGCTTAATACTGAGAAAGTTGTTTCAATGTTAGGAAAGAACCTGAAGAGGTATGTGGGTTTTCCTACTGTTTTGGTGGTTTGTGTGTGGGGTTGTTTGGTTGGGTTTTTTTTGGTAAATTTGTCTGAAAAACAAATAAAGGAGTAGCTAGATGAAGAGAGAGAAGCTGGAAGCCTTGTCAAGAGAGGTAATATCTCCCCTGAAGAAGAAATTTCGTTGTCTTTTAAACATGTGTCTCTATGGATGCTAAGGCAGAGAGTAAAGAAGATGTGGGTGTTATGCTCATGTTTAAATCACCGAAGTGAAACAGGAAAGATTTCCTGGTTTGTTGCTTCTTAAGCTTTCATTTTCCAGTCTTTTTATCAATGCTGTTAAATAATGTTGGATTTTAACATTTAATATTAGTCTTGAGGATAAAGTAAGAATATGTGGAGGAAAGAATGTTACAATATCTCTTGTATTGATCAGTCCAAGAGTTTGTTACCAAGTTACATTTCTCTCTTGGGGTAGCTGTAGAAAAGAAGTTGCATCTTCTCAGTTAGCAGCCTCTGATGTGTCAGTGTGCAAGGTTTTATCTTGGGCTAAACCCTTGGATTACTCTATCAAAGGAACCTTGGGTGGTTTAGCACTTTTAACGTTGCTCGTGCTTTACTGCAAGTAGTCCTTTGGTAGGTTTTGAAACATCAATAAGGATGGCTTCCCCACTTCTGTTTTGTTCATGTCACGAGGGCTTCACAACCTTCCTGACCCTTGGGGCATCAGTGGATCTCAAGAGGCAGTTCAGGAGCTTAAATAGTTTTGATAGGACCCTGTGAAATAACAGATTTGAACTTGCCCCCGTCTGCAGCACCTGTGAATTGCCAACCTTTTGTCTCCTGCTTTGTTGATCACATAGAACAGAAGAGAAGATGTGTTTTCAGGCTACTTTTTCCTTCATTTAAACCTTCAGTAAATACAGAATTCTCCGTGTGGTCCAGGATGGTGTGCTTCATCATAATTCAGTGCTGTGTTTTTATTTTTAGAGACAGTTTGCAAGGCTTTGGAAGGAGAAATGTATTTAATAAGTTAAGCCTTTTTAAAGGGAGATGAGTCCTGTTGCTGTTTCCTAGGGATGCTGTGCTAGTATGGTAACAGGAGTCTTGCTCCATGTGCTTCTCAGTGGTCTTGCTGCCTTGTGCTTATTGTTTCCTGTCTCAGAGCACAGTACAATGTTTGCAGTTACTTCAGCTCTCTCTTACATGTGTTCCTGCAATCATCACACAATGAAGTCATTTCCCAGATTTTGCCCTCCTCAGATTTTAAATCCTGAATTAAATCTTGGACAGAAGTGTTAACTTTTAAATCGAATCAAACTTGATTTTATAAGATTTTGGTTGGGATTTTTTTTTAGCTTTGATTTTAATTATGTCAGAGAGTAGAAGAAATGCAGGTGATATAGAAGTTGGGTGTCTCTAAGGCTTCAGTATCCTTATCTTCAATCTGGATTGATAATTCCTTTTCCAAAATGCTGTTTAACAGTAGCTAAATGTGAGAGTTTCCTATTCCCCCTTATGCAATTTCAAGCAGAGGTACAAGAATGTTCAAATTGATTTGTGATTAAGCAAGAGGTTGAAGGGGGAATTTTCTTACGTCCCCAGATGCACTCAAATTCTGTCCACAATAAAAAGATAAAGTGTATATGTATTTTTGATATTTAGGCATTTAGATACCTCAGGGAGGTTGGTCTTCTCTTTATTATTAATCTATGTTAAAAAGTTGTACCTAAGTCTCAATCATCTTTGTTGTTCCTCACAATGGTGGTTGTTAAATTGCTGAGTTAATTTGGTTAATAGATAGTAATTTTAACTTCAAAAAACCCAAACAAAATCAAACCAAACAACCAAAAGCAAAAAAAAAACGCCTCAAAAAATCAAATAAACATACCAAATTACTTTAGACCTTTCTGGCAGAGGACTCTGAAAAAATATATACAAAAGAGAAAAAAAAAACAACTTCCTGTAGAAGAACATAGAGCAGAAAAGTATTTATTGAATCAGAGGGGTGCACTATTACATTTTTATGGAAGCAAGAAAAGTATCCAGCTGCTAAGAGACCTATAAAAAAAAAAAGATACAGGTTAGCTACAGCTCTTAAAGTGTAGATATATGGGAGTGTGATTTCATCCTGTTTCTTCTAGAAGAGATGAAATGTTTAGGGCAGGTCAAATCTAAGATTTTTGGGAAAAGCTTTACTGTAATTCCTGTGTTTATTACTTTTGGGGTCAGAACAATAAAAAAACAAAATCGCAGAGCTGACCAGATTTTCTTGTTTTGGTCAAAAGTTGCTCTATATTATATCCATAAGTGCTGAAAAATTATGATGTCAAATTCCAAGCTACTGGAAAGAATTAATCTGAGTTGTAATATTTCAATGCACATTATTCCTCACAGAAAACCTGCTGTTGCTGTAATTAGTGGGAAAATAAATAGGTACTTCCTATGCATGTGCTTAAGGTGAAAGCATCAACACCAACAGGAATGGCTAAGGAGATAAAGACTGAGCTGGCTCCTTTGTCCTGTTGTATCCTTCAACATTTATTCTTATAATCTGTTGCCCATTTTGACAAGGAGGAGGTGACCAAGTACTGCAGACTAAAGTTCTGCATTATCAGACAAACAGCAAAAAACCTCCAGCGAGATGCAATGTATCTATTTTTTTGTATATTATGGGATTATTGTTATTTTCAGTATGAATAGCAGTTTATGGGGTCTGTATGAACTGTAGTTACTTTGCAAAACAAATGTTGTTGACTGCAGTCAGGTGTAGGATGTGTGAGATTTGCAAAGATTTATGAGCAACTAAGCCAAAGCATCTGGCTGCAAATTTGCTATATGTTCATTCTTCCGTGTCTAAATCATGTCTGAATTAATTTTTCTAAGAGCCAGAAGAAAGTTTTCATGTTAACTTTTGGTAGAAAAGTGGAGTAGGTTTAATTTCAGTTAATTTATAATTAATCTTGATGGAAATGCAACAGAGATTGAACTGTGTCTCATGGTGACATCTTTGGAGGTGCAGCTTTATTTTAGACTGCTCATAACAAGACCAGCCTGAGATAAGACAGTGACTGTAGAATATGTGATTAGTACTGTACCATGTACCTAAGTGAGCCCTCTTTGAAGTATCAGTGTGCACTGGAATGCCAGCACTTCAAAGAATGCTCCAAAAAGCGAGGACTGTGGTTAGCTACCAAGGGGTTAATAAAGATCAAAGAAGAGCGTACATAAACTCATACATAAACAGAACTGTTTTTAAACTGGAGGTTAATAACACCATTATCTAGGACAGCAACACCTTAAAGGTGGGCTTGTCTTTTCCCTGACATGGTGCTTTATAATGCGCAAAGGGAGACTGAAACATTTATAGTCAACATTTTTTCTGGATTGCTTTTAAATGAGGAATTCAAAGCTTGTCAGTGCAGAGACGAGTCTCTGTGATATCTGAAATTGGCATTGTTCCTCTAGATTTGTTTGCATGCTAGTTAGGTGGAATGGATTTTTGGTATGACTCCACGAAAACACATAAATCATGAGGCCTGGGCAAGGAATTGTAGCTGGGGTGTCTAATGGGTGAGACAGAGAGATAATATCCTATTTACTGTATAGAAGCATACCAACAACATTTCTACTAGTTTTTAAAATGCAAAATCTAAGAATTACAGATCTGTGCTGTTTGTACTGTCTTGTTTATATGGGGAAGCAGCATGAAACATCTGTTAAGACTGGCTTCCCTTTCTGGTGTTTTCTTCTTTTCCTCTGCACTGGAGGCACCTGAGGTTTCAACTGTACAAAGGTCCCCTACAGCTGTGCAGACTCCTCAGAGTTCTGTGCTAAGACCATGCCCATGTTGTGCCTGAAAAAAAGCCTGCTTTTCACATCTCTTTCTGCTGAAAGATGGAAAGAAGAATGACACTACTCTCTTCAACAAACCCAGGAAAGCCCCCTCCACACACACCCTTTGATAAAATTGAAGCACAGATAAAGGCAAAAGTCCTTTTAGGGAAAAAAAAAATCTTTATAGACAAAGCCAAATGTTTTCTTGGAGAAGGGTTAGAAGAAGTAAATAGACTGTACTGATTTAATGGATTACAGTAGTGTTCTGCATAATTGACACTATGCCAAAGAAGTTGTACTCAGTGGCCTTGGGCCTTTGTTATGACCAGTTCCTGTTACTACAGCAGTAACTGTGATTAAGATCCTGCCTGTGCATGATGTTTTTTTTCTTAAGGATTCCCAGTTATTTCCATTTGTGGAAGTCTGTATCCTGAAGCGATGAAATATGAATATATATGTGGGGGGGAAATGGGGATAACATGAGAAGGCAGAGACTCTGTTAATATTAGAGTATGATTACCTAATATGTCTTTTTTATATTCTTCCTCATCCTTTCCTTCCTTTCTCTCACCTGCATATCTCTCTCCCTTATTTTTAGTTACACAGTTGGCGGTGTAGACTGCAGGGTGAACAGGTCAGTGATATAAAGCAGAATAAAAACAATGAACTCTAATAATCCCAGCTAGTTACTGTGATTTAGTTTAGTGTGGCCACACAAATGCTTACATGAATGCAGCTGAGAGGGAGAGAGAGAGAGAGTTGAACTGTAACAGGTTGTGCCATTGAAGAAAGTATAGGTAATGCAGGCAGCATTTCCAAACATCTCAATGTGCTCATCAGGATTTAATTAATCTTTAATGTTCTGAAGTAGATATATTATTGGTGAAGTGCTGTGAAATACAGAGTATAGATGGCCAAGTAATATTTTAGTTGCAACTTTGACATAATACTAATCAAATATTTTCCTGTGTGCTTTGGTAATATGGGCAGAGTGGGAATCGGGTTAGGAACTTGATTTACTGAAAAAGTGATTTTCCCTACTGCATCAGTACTCTGATTTAGGTTTGCCACATGGCAAGCATTTGTGCATGGGATGTCTGCATGAAATGTGAAACTTGGTAGTGCTGCTGAGAACTTGCTTGTTAACATCTTCGGTGTTTGCCGTCATCAAGGTCAATGTTGTATTTTCCGAAGTGGGTTATGTATTTTTGATTATGTTACAGGTCAGTAATATATCCAGATATGTGCAAAACAGTTTTTAGATAAATGTTTATTGACATATGGCTGGTAGTGTGCTCATTGTGTGGTCTGGTGTAACTTGCTTTTTTAGATCACAGTTTGTGAAAGCTCATTAAAAGAGTATTGAATTGCTTCAGAAAATGTTTTACTTGCTTTCTGGAATTACATTTTATTGAGTCTTTTAGTGGAACATACCTTGCATTTTACTATTACATGCAAAATATGAGACATTTTAGTTAATATTCTGGACATCAAGCTGAATGGAAATGCAATGGATTTCAATTTGCAAGATCTAGCAGCCTCTTGCATTACACGATGCCCTGCAGTCTGCTGGAGGTACTTCACCAAAGGCTTTGCAGTATTTTCCAGAACTTCAGCACTTTTATCTTTGGATTGACAATCAAATCAATGCTGAGGGATGAACAGATTGAGGGCAGCCCTGCTCAGAAGGACTTGGGTGTGGGTGGATGGGAGGCTGGACATGACCCAGCCATGGGCACTCACAGCCCAGAGAGCCAAACGTGTCCTGGGCTCATCCAGAGCACCCTGGGCAGCAGGGGAGGGAGGGAGGGGATTCTGCCCCTCTGCTCTGCTCTGCTCTGGTGAGACCCTACCTGCAGGGCTGCATCAGCGCTGGAGTTCTCAGCACAAGAAAACATGGACCTGTTGGAGTGACTCCAGAGTGCCATGAAGATGGTCAGAGGGCTGGAGCACCTCTCCTGTGAGCCAAGGCTGAGAAAGTTGGGGCTGTTCAGCCTGGAGAAGAGAAGGCTCCAGGGAGACTTTACAGCACATTCCAGTACCTAAAGGGGCTACATGAAAGATGAAGGGGGACTTTTTACAAGAATGTGGAGTGACAGGTCAAGGGTAAATGGCTTCAAACTTAGAGGGCAGGTTTAGAGTAGATATTGAGAAGAAATTCTTCACTGTGAGGCTGGTGAGGCACTGGCCCAGGTTGCCCAGAGTTGTGGATGCCCCATCCATGGAAGTGTTCAAGGCCAGGTTGGATGAGGCTCTGAGCAATCTGGTCCAGTGGAAGGTGTCTCTGCTCATGGCAGGGAGGTTGGAACAAGATGATCCTTAGGGTCCCTTCAAACCCAAACAGTTCTGTGATTCTGTGATTCAAATGCAAATGCTTATTGTTGGTGTTCTTGTAGGTTTGCTTTTTTGGGGGGGTTTTCTGAGAAAAATATTTGTGTCTGTTGCAGAAGATACCTGGTTTGAGTTCTTGAAACATTTTACGTGGAAGCAAAAGTTACCTAGATGTAGACCAAGAAGCGTTCTTGAACAGCATTAAAATAATCTAGCTTATTTTTCTTTTAAAGTTGGGCACCAATATTTGCGTTCTTTGATTGCTTTTTTGTGTAATTTAAAAGGTGCACCTGATATTCTGCATTTGATGAGCCATTGCAACCGAAGTGTGTAGTAAATTACAACCAGAAATTGGAGTAGACATGCAGTTGGTGATGGAGAAGTCGTGGAGCTGCTTTATTTTAGATTTCCTTTCAGATCTGTGCTGTTGTTCCTGATGCATAAGCGGTGTTGCTACTCTGTTTTTGGCTGTCTATGAAACTAATTTAGCCTAAGTCTCTGTGTTTGAGCATCTGCACCTTAGGAATTGTCATCACTGATTGATTGCCTTGCCGATGGTCTTAGTGAAGAGACCAAGGATTGATTAGGTTTGGAGATTGACTCGCCTGCTTAACTCTACAGTTAGAGTTCTGACAAGGGATGTGTAATCTCAAAATTTATCTTGGTATTTTCATGTAGGCTTCTCTGCTTTTAAGTTTGTTGTGATTGCCTTTTGTGGAAGTGGATTTTCTTGCCTTTAAGGCTAGATAACTTTCCAGATAGAAGAGGTCTTTTAGAGCTCTAGCCATCCTCTGTCTCTGAAGATTTCTGTAACACTGTGCTCTTTTGCCTTTCTTTCAATTTCTTAGTTTCTCTTTTTTGTTCTATGTTTGTTTATTTGCTGCCTCACTAATTAAAGGATCTGAATGGGGGCTTCTGTGGTGTGCTAAAATCCATTCTCACTCAACTGGTAGCCTGAGTACAGCCCTAAGACCTCTCAAACTATTGCATTTGTGCGTTTGCATTTTCTTACTTCTTCCCTACCTCACACAGTCCCTTTACAACTCTCACTGCTGTATTGACTGTTTCTTTTCTGGGATGGCAGAGTCTCTCAAAATACACAGTTGGTAAGACATTACAAGAAGTAATCCTTCAGCAATTGCATGATCCTCTCATTCTCTGGTATGGCTTAGATTCAATTAAAATCTATAAGGGTATGAGGACCAGTAGGTAGTTCCCATGCCTAAAATTCCTTTGCTATAACACCATAATAAAACTAGTACAGCAGTTGGTATGTTTAGTCTCCAATTGTCGTAATCTTTGCAACTGGTAGGAACTACAGGTTTCTTGTTCTGGGAGTGGAAATAAATGGGCATTTAGACTTTTCTTCACTGCCCACAGTGAAGCAACTTCTTTTTTTCATGACAGAATATCCTGAGGATACAGGTTATGTAGGTCACTCTAAATTTGATCTCATCTCTGTACAGTTTTAACAATTAAGTTAGTTGCATGGGAATGGGAGGAAGCTTTTCTCTCAATTACGTAGCCTGGTAATTTGGGAAACCTTCAAAAAAATAAAGCAATATAATGGTTATGCTATTTGAATAAAACACTTAATATAAAAGCTTTGTTTCCATTCAGTCAATATTGTTACTAAGGAACCACTAATTACAGTGTATCATGTTAGAGGGGGCCCTGACAAATCCATGCAAATCATATGATTTATAATTCATAAATCCCCGATCCCCTGAGCAATGTTGCTCTTGCACTTAGACTAATTGAGTACTTATGTTCATTGATCCAGTCCATATAGCACCTTTAGTCCATATGGCAGCCTTTACTGTGGGGCTGGGAGCTCCTGTTCTCAAATGTCCCCTGTAGGTGCTATGCTGTCCCCAAAATCTGCCTCCTTGGCCCTTTGCTTCCCAGCCTTTCAGTCTGCCAGCAGTCTGCCCAAATCAGAGCAATATTTCTGTCTGTCTCCCCCTGGTTGCAGAGGTACAAAGTCAGCACTGCCTTTGGGATGGGACTGCAGTGGTTAATTGCTCTTACTAATAAGGCAGTGTGCTGGAGTAGCTGTGTGGTGTACTGGTTTATATTGGTTCTAAAATGCATTTTTCCCAATCACTGCTCTCAAAAATGGCTCACTGGTAACAATTAGTCAACACAGGTGTTTATTTTTGGCTTTGTAGGGTTTTGTTGGATGTTTTTCTATGTGTGAAGAGTAGATAACTATTATTTTTTCCCCTCATAAAGCAGTGGCTGCCAATACTTAGAAATACTCAAATACACAGTCTAAGAGTGGTTATGTAGTTGTGTGTGAATAATAAGTGCACCACTGAAGGAGATAGAATCCTATGCAAATTTCGTGTGCAGAACTGAAAATAAAAGTAAGGGACTAAAGATATATTATGTTTCAGGATAATACTTCATGCCTGGTCATTGTTACCTATTTTCCTAATAATTTTAGCATAGTTTTGTAATGTGCTATAATTGTAATTGTTATCCAGAAGAATGGCATCACTTAATTCTATCAAAACTGCGGCGAGATAGATGAATGACAAATTAATAATTTACCATCTTTGCATAATACTGGAGCCCAGAACACCAGCAGGATTGATGGCAGAAGAGGTTAACAAATTTTAGCGGCTTCCATTAGCTTTTCATTGTCATATGTTTGTGGTGCTGGCTGAAATAAGCTTTGTAGGAGATCCCAGTCCAGGGAACTAATTACTCGTGCCGATTGCCACCCTGATGAATAGACCCTCATTGTATCATTCCCCTGAAGACGAGGAGCAGGCTGTGATTCACGACTGCATCCTGCCTGATATTTGATAATAATTTTAACAGATAAATGTAGGAAGGCAGAATGATGAAGTGCCTATCCATGCTCTATGACTATCAAAGGCATGCACATAGCCAGCTGTGTTCTGCCTTTTTTTCTATAATCACTAATGGAGAATTTGAAGTTATTAATCGACCCTTGAATAAACCCATATCTTCCTGTATTTTGTAGTTTTTCTTTGGTTAATTATTCCAAAATCGTTGGGTCTTATAATCAGAGCATCCCGATTTTAGCGTGACTGTAATACAGACAAGTGTGGAAATAGGATACTGGGCAATTCAATTGCAATACTCCAGTATTTTTCAGAAATTAAGCAATTAGGAAGATGAAGACTAACACTGTTAGTTAGATTGTTAGACTTTGGTGTTAGAAGTAGGCATAGAATTTTAATGAAGGATACAAAGACAGTCTCCATTTTTATAAAATTATTTTCAGTCAGAATTTTTAATGACTACAAATTGTGTTTGAGAGTAGTGTTATGCAAATCATTCTGGCTTTTGTCACTATGTTTGCTTGAAACCTTGATTTACCTTAAATAAAACTAATTTCTGCCTTTAAACCTCAAAACTATGAATGTAAATGCCAAGTATTTTTAACATTGTGATCTGTAAATTAGTTGTGCCTATTCATTTGTCAGTGTTGACAGGTATACTTTCTGTTAGCTCCTGGATCAGAAATGGAATATATATCTGCATTTTCCTCTATTGTTTTAATACTGCCTCGGTAAACAAAGTCAGTGTTTTTTAATTTGAATGTACACGTTTTCAGGATATCATGGCTATTCTGTGCCTCAGGCATTTTCTGGTTGTTTATTTGCCATACCTGAAACTGGCGTTTTTTCTACATTCTCTGGGCTAAAATATTATTTTACAGTGGCATTCATTCATGATCAACTAAGCAGATAGTAACTGGCACTTATATATGACCGTATTAAAAAGATCTACGTATATTTGGAGCGTAAAATGGAAAATAATGAATTTGATATAACCTTTTCTAGATGTAATTTTTTAAAAGTATGCTTTCTATGTAGCAATTATTACACATCATAACATGTAGTTTTTAATTAAATGTAAAAACACAACTACATAAACCAGAAATGCAATCTGATTTGCTCGAAAATAGATTGCTGTTTCAGTCTCCTGGAATGGTTTATTTAAAAACAGTAAATGGAAAAGAAATGCATTTTCTCGTGTTGTTCTAAGCCTCAGGGGCTAAATGTAATGAATATTTTAAGAGATTATTTTAATTAAATTCCTGCACATCTAAACAGAGTAATATTTTATTATCACATACATAACCATGTAACTGAGGTATTCATTAAAGTTAACACTTTCTGGACCAAGAATTCATGGCATGATTTACTGACCTTGTGCAAAAAGGCACAAATTAGGAAGAAAAATGAAGGGGGACAGACTTTGATTAATATAGGTAATGCTATACCATATTTATAATAGCCTTTTCCCTATTCTGGTTTATAAATGCAGTCACTGAGAAAGGTGCCCTGCTGAGGCTGAAATGAGGCTGAAATCGGAGCACATGCCACTAGAGTGTGGGGAAACTGATCACACTGTCAGCAATTCATTTCAAAATGATGTATTTAGTGCTCATTTCACCTTCCAAGAAAAAAGGGAAAGGAGTTCCTTAGACTGGAAGGTGATATTGTTATTTTCAAGGACATACCTAAGTAAAAGATTGCAGAAAGGGGTGGGGGGGGAGGTTAAAAAAAAAAAAAAGGCAAAAGCAGCGCAAACAAGGAGAGCTTTATGCAGAAATTCAGCGCTACCATGCTGGTTGATAATTGCTAACATATGTGGCTCCTCTGTTTCATTGTAGTCGTCCTCGTGAGTTCTGGCGCCTCGACTACTGGGAAGATGACTTGCGGCGCCGGCGACGATTTGTGCGCAACCCCCTCGGATCGACACATCCTGAAGCGACGCTCAGGGCAGCCGGAGAGCATGGTCAGTGTAAAATCTGCCTCCTGCCACCAGCAGCAGGTTACAGGACGTGGTGGGAAAGGCTAGACCTTCGTCCTTGTAGGATGCTGGCTAACGGTCCCAAAGCAAAGGATTCTGGCGTTGCGTTTCAGGCGGGTTTTCCGTACGGAGATAGGCTGGGATTCCTTCACGGCTGCAACGCTGGTGTTGGCTGAACCCCTTCTTTCCATCTCAGCTGGGCTGGCACCTTGTGCATACCTTGCATACAACAGCTACACTCCTCACTAGGCAGAAGAAAAGTGGATGCAATTTTGCCCTTAATCCCTGGACAGGCTTCCTTTTAAATTACCTGCTTATTTTTCAGTAACTTCAGAAGATTTTTTTCCTGTTCAGAAATCCACCCCGATTATTTCAGTCAGCACATATCTGCCTATTGTTACAGATATATTAAAAGAGAAATAACACTTCTACAAGCTAAACTGTACCTTTGCTTAAGTCCTCAAGTTTTTCTGCAAGAATTTGATACGGAATAAATAGTAGCAAATGCTGACTCGTAAAGTATTGCTCAAGCAGCAAAATGGTAATGATGATTTCTACCTGGAGATTTTAAAAAAGGAGATTGCTTTTTTTTACAAGTTATTACTCCTCATTTCATAACCTGGGATCAGTCAGTTACAAGATGCTGTGTCCATTCTAGAGGAGAATGTATTTACCAAACTAATACAATAGTCAGTTTGAGAATTCTACAGTAAATCAAAATATAAACAACCAAAAAAAACCCCACCAAAATCCAGTTAACTTCAGAATTTAGTGCAGAATTTTCTGTCTTTGCTATCTCATGAGGGTACACTGATAAGGCAGAAGAATCTTGTACTTAAAAATAATTTGCTTATAATTAAAGCTGAAGTACCCTTCACCTTAAAGGTACGTGTCATGGAGCAAATAATTTAAATTTAGTTTGTTTGGTTTTTTTTTAGCTTGTGAATTACTGCATCCATACATGCATACATATGCACACACAACTTGTGTGGAGGGATACATTTTATGCTAATTTTAGATTGTTAAGAGTGTTGAATGAATGTAGAAGAACATCACTGTCGTAAAGTTGGTGTCCGTCAGGCATCTTAACCTCTTGCACTCAGCCTTAAAGAGCCATTTCTGGAAGAAAATGTCTACAATATGTCAGCTGATATAATGCCAAATGTGACATCAGTCCTCTGAAATAAATGACCATACAGAGAATAGTCAATAAAGTGATCTGAAAGCAATGTTTGTAGAGCCCTACATCTTGGACTATAGAAAGAGGAACAAGATGTAGAATTAATTAACCCACTTTTTGCTTTGGGGCTTGTTGTTCTTGATACTATGTGTTGTTCCTACACCATGGACTTTAGGGAGCTAGGGGTTTTTCTGTTTAATACTCCATGGATAAACAACAACTTCCCCCCCTTTAATATTACGTGTACTTTAAGTTAAATAGATCTTGTCACAGTTTGATGCATTCTACTTGTATTTTCGTATTTAATCTTTATACTGTTTATCAAAATTTTAAAAATATCTTTAGTTTTACTGACAAATACTTGGAGCAACCATTTATATTTGTATAACTTATTCTTCCATAAGTTAACACACAGTAATGCAATTATTCATATTTCATACTAATGTGATATTTTCACGAATCCATGCTGTATTTCAAGGGATGTGGCTTATAATCAGTTTGTAATTGACAGGACAACAATTTTTGTCAATACAAAGGAAGAGGGAATAAAAGTAGCCCTATTTCATAGATAGCTAGTAGGCATAGCTGGTAACTAGCCCTGGTAATTTAAATAGACCTAATTGTTTTCTCTCTGCCTTCTTATTCAGATTTTGACATCTTTAACAGTCTTCTATTAGATTTAGTTTCCTGATGTTGTTTTGTTATGAATTTTCATGCTGCCTTTGTTATCTCTTGTCCTTCTGTTTTTTTATCTATCCAGTGAATATTTTAGTTTACCCTAAGTCATTATTTAATGTGATTTCTGAAATTACAGGTAGTTGCTCTCTGCCTGTGTGTACACATGGAACTGTCTTGTTTCAAGACCTTCCAGTGGCAAGGTGTAAAGAGAGGTGACTAAAGTACAAATTCAAGTTGAACTGGAAACTATACATAATGTTAAGGAGTGCAAAGATAGTTGGGGTTTTTATTTTCTCATTTTGAGTTTGCCTTTCTTGGTGTGTTGTTTTTTGTTTGGTTTGGGTATTTTTTTTTTCTTGACTTTTAAAAGGTACAGTTGTCAGAAAGATCAACTGGAGCAGCCACTTGATCAATTTCTTTCTGAATTGTGTTTATAAACTTAAAATATTAACAAATTTCATCTTAGAAATTCCAGTTGTTCTCAGATTTTTTTGAAACCAGACTTTCATGATGCAGATATCCCTAGGATTCGCAGAGTATTTGCCCCAGTATGTTATGATTTCATATCAATAATTTACCATTAATTATTCCATTTCAATTAATTTTACATCCCTCTGAAGCAAAAGCATTTTTAGATAATGTGAAAAAGGTTCCCTACTGCCTATTTAAGGGTTTTTGAAAACATCACAGACCAAAACCTGAAATTGTACATAAGGGATTTTGCCAAAAGGGAGGCAGGGGAAAATAATGCATAAATAATGGAACAGTACAAGCAGTAACCATGCTTGATAACATGGATTTTAGCTCACCTTCATTAGAGGATACACATTATCAACTGCTTGGTGTCTTTCAAATACAACCAGATGTATCTCCACCCCAGAGAACTCACAGGGCAGGAATCATCCCAATTTGCAACTGTGAAAATGATTCAGAAACAATTGGAAGCCCAGATATTGTTCAGTAAAACCTAGAGAGAACAACAACAATCAGCTCTGTTGCAGCCTGGTTATGTGTCTTAGTAGCAAGAACCAATCTTTTCCAAGGATTGATTTGATTTGAAGGAGAACCTCTGGTGCAGAGGTGGCAGAATAAATACCTGAAGACTAATGTTCTCTGTTCAGACAATCAATACCAGCCCCATGACTATACTTCTGGCTACCTTCTAGTTAAAAACAAATTTTTTAATTCTGACAATTTAATTGCCATTCCCAAGTTCACATTAACTTGCTTGGGAGAAAAAGGCTTTAGGTAATTTTTCAAAGGGAAAAGGGGGGGAAAAAAAAGATCCTTCCAAACTGGTTATTTATAAAAGTCAGTCTAATGGTGTATTGTGGGGAAGGGAAAGAGAAGTGAAGGTACTGTGGCAGAAAGTTCGGGATGGAAGGAGTTAACTCTTTTTTATTCTTCCTCTCACCAACTGTGTAGAAATGGAACCAAAATGGTTGTATAAATGTGAAGAAAAAAAAAAAGAGTAAACCTGTTGGTATTTTGAAATTGACCCCAAAATGCAATATTTTGTGAGGGAATCTTTAGCTGCTAGAAAGTACCTTATGAAGCTTTTTAACAAGTGATTTACTACGGTTTTTAATTGATGTTTGTTAAAAATTTGGGGGGAGGGGGATTAAAACAGTCTGTAGCATTTCCATCAAGGCAATAGGTGGAGCTCAGGGCTTTGTGGCTGCAAGGGACCAGCCCCTGATCATCTCCAGTACTGTCGACTGGTTAGTTTGCTGTGCCTCAGCTAGAAGGATGAAAAAGAGGTCTTAAAAATAATGTTTAAAAAACTTGGTTTGAAAGTGATTGGTTTTTCCCCTGTTACGTTTTTAAACAAATAGGGAGAGTAGAGAGAGGCTTCTGGGAGCCCTTTGCAAAAAAAAGGAAACCAAAACAACATAATAAGGGTTTTTTTAATGCACCTTTTCCTCGAGTTGCTTTTCCTGCTATAATTGCCAGTTTAAACAAAAATAAAAGCAGTATCATGCTTTCTGATACTTTATTTCTCAAATGGCTTTTAAAAGCTTTAGTTTGCATATAGGTTTTAAGTTGTAGACAAACAATTTAAAATAATCTGTCATTCTAGGAATGTCTTAAGCTCGGTCAGCAACATAAGACAAACGTGTTTTTACACCCAAGCGTTACAGAGATTTAACTGGAATAAACACAACTCACTGCAGATGCAGAGATCCATTTGCAAAAAGCTTCCTGGAGAAGCAGTCTCACAGAGCGGGCTGGGAAGGATTGCATGGAATTACACAGATGAGTTATAATAATGAAGCTGTGTGCTGGCAGACTCTTGTGTTCAGGGCAATACATAGGCCATGCCTGGAGGTCTTGGTTTTGGAAAGGTGTGTGGGAACATGTGCTTAGAGCTGCAGGGCTGGAGCCAGAGGATCTGGTCACACCAACACAGGCAGGCCTGGCAGAGTGGTTAGAGAAGGAAGAGCAGGGTTTGTGACCTGAAATGTGAAATCCAGTGTAATGTAACTCTGTGCTTATGTGGGGTTGGAGTTTTTCATGTGATGTCATGCTCTAGCATATATATCTCTAACCAGTAAATATATAAAGAGAACTAGACCATGGCCTACCTACGTAAGTACATTTATCTATAGAAGAAGAGGTGAATCCATGTGGAATATATTGTGTTCTGTGCAGATACTCACGTGAGCACAAGTGTGTTGGTTGCAGATGTAGTGCTTTATTCACATCAGTACAGAAAGAGCAGATTTGCTTTATTCAAGTCAGTACAGAAAAGGCAGATTCTGGTTCAGAGTGTGATGTCTCATTGCCTTGCAGTAGCTGGTGTCTGCAGGTGCGTAGACAGGCATCTTCCTGTGCCTGTGTTTAAGCTGTATTTAAGTTTAACACACGTTTCATGCATGTCAGGAAATACTGGTAGCTAACATCATATGCAAAGAGATGACAAAAATTTACAAAAATGGACTAAAATGATTTATGGTCTAAAATGGCCTATTGAAAAAGGCACATACATAAGATGTATGGCTTTGAATCAGCATAATATCAGTAGCTGGGGAAAGAATTAAAATCTGAGTAAGTGAAAAAGATGAGGCTAGAGGTGTGTATTTCTGTTATCCAGTCATCTCTGGTTTGGAAGCTGCTGTACTGATTTTATTTTTTCTTAAAGACTGAAGGACATAGTTACATTTTGGACAAGTTGTACTAAGTATGAAAGTATTAACCTTTGATCTTGGCTCTGAATTCAATCTTAAATGAGAATAGGTGTAGGGCTAGTTTGAAATCAGCATCTTCAGTATAACACGGATTCTAGTAGAGGAACCTAAAAATGGCAGGTATGTACGGTGGAGATGAGGTTTTTGGAACAACAAATATAGTTTGCCTGCATTAAAAGGAAAAAAAAAGGAAAAAAAAAAAAGGAAAATAATTTATTGTCTTGGACTTCATCCTGAGGTGGTTTTGTTCTATTTTACTTTTTTTGATCTTCAAGAGAGTGCTGGTAGGGCAGTGAGTAAGAGTGCATGTGGTGTGTGTTAGTACACTGATGGTAATTTTACTGCTGCTAACTGAAAATCCTCAAGGGGGAGTTAATTACAGGAAAACCTTCCTAAATATCAGCTGCATATTTTCCATGACAAGAAGGTTTTTCAGCTCACGTTGAACAACTCCAGAATTTGAGTTATCATTATTTGCATGAGCATATTTTGCAAGAAAGTGAAATTTTTGTTTGTTCTATGCAATTAAAGCTTTACAGTAATTTTCTTTTAAAGGCTTTCTTTCAAGTGACAGATATTGCTAGGGCAAAAACGATCACATATAAATTGCATTTTATTTTGTATGGCAAGTTAAATTTCCTTTTATCTGTGTTTTTGTTTGGTTGGTTTGAGGTGGGAGTTTGTGTTTGCTTTTTGTTGTTGTTTGGGTTTTTTCCTAAGGTTAAGGCCTAAACTAAAACCAGTATTTGGTCATTTGGGGTTTGTTGTTGTTGTTGTGAGGGGTTTTTATAGTTTGGGTTTTAGGTTTGGTTTTGTTTTTTTATTTTCTCTTTGGTGAGTGGATTTCTTTTTTACTTTTCCACGGAATTGAAAAGTTTTATTACTTGCAATTTACGTGCATATATTTACTTAAACAATTCAAACTTTATATATTGCCACGGGGGAGTCGCTGCCTTCTGTAAATGTTTGCAGATTAACATATTTTTAGAGGAAGCCCGTGGAACTTCAAATCAAATGTGGCAGCAATCAGAGCGAGCAGCCACCAGTGTGTTGAAGTTAGTTGGTCCTGATGTGTTTGGTGAATGTTTTTCAAACACGGCTGTGCCATGGGTATTCTCAGTGTATCTTTTAAGAAACAGTATTTTCATTTCCAACTTAAAAAAAAAAAAAACCAAAAAAAAAAAAAAAAAAAAACCA
>VZRO01006795.1:327554-345054 GCA_013397915.1 Daphoenositta chrysoptera
CCGCCACCCGCCGCGGGGTGTGGGGAAAAAAAAACCAAAAATCCCTGTAACTTCGCCGTGGCGGCCGGTGAAGGGCGAGGTGAGCTCGCTGCTCCCTCCCGCTCGCTGCGAGGGGACCCGGCGGCAGTGCCGGTGTGTGGGGGGAAAGGGGAGAGGTGGGCCGGGGCTTCGCCGCAGGCATAAATCTTATTTCGCTTAATGCCGGGCTGCAGCAGTGAAAGTGAGACCGTCACCGGAGCAGCGTGGCACACCTTGTTTTACTGCCCCCCGTCACCTTAATTTAGATAAATCTTGTGCCATAAAGTTCTTTTCATCCTCCTAAAGCGCAGGATTGAGTTATTCGAAAGGAAACGATGTTTTATGCAAGTTTGTATTAATAAGAATGTTGAACGGTTTGGATATAAAGCCGTGGTGTCAGGTCGGAGGGAGCCCCGGGGCGGTACCTGCTGCAGAGCAGCCAGAACTGCTTCTCCTGCGGGAACTTAGGCTGGAAGGGAGGGCAATTTCCACATCTCCAAGGGAAGAGGGTGCGTGTGTCCGTAGCTGCTGTGCCCTCCCCTGGGCCGTGCAGCCCCGCCGGGACCGGGGCCATGACCGTGCGAGGCGCGGTGCGCTGCTCCGTGCAGAGCCTCCCGGCAAGCCGCTCGCAGCGGCTGGGCTCGCTTCCTTGCTCTCTGCTCCTTTCGCTGCAGCTGGCTGATTTTAATAAAGCAAATACCGCCGTCTGTTTTCTGTGTGCGTTTAAATTAGAAACATGTCTTGTGCCGACCTTACCGCTGGAAGAAGTAAGTATGGACGTGCCCGGCGCCGGTGCGGCTCCGTCCTCCGCGAGGAGAGGGGATCGGCTCCCTGCTTCCCTCCCTGCTTCCCTCCCTGCCGCCGGGACACTCTGCGCCCGGGGATGGGGGGCTGGCCCGGCGGCCCGCGGTGCCCGGTGCTGGCGGCGGTGTCAGGTGTCCCCGCCGGGCCCGGCCCCGTCGGGAGGGAGACGAGCCCAGGGAAGGCTCCGAGGAGAGCAGCTTCCGCGGGCTGGGGGAGAGGGGGCAGGCTGCCACCAGGGCAGGGTCGCTGGCTCGCCGGGGCGCTGGCGCCGCTGCTCGCACGGTCTCTGGGCGTCCCGGGGATGCGCGGGCTGGAGCGGGGCTCTCGGCCCCGGGGCGCGGGTAAGTGCCTGCGGAGCTGCCCCTTCCCCGGGGCCGCGGCCGCACCCGCCCGGGGCGCTCGGGGGCTCCGTAGGCGCGGGCGGCAGCGCCGGGCGGGCATCGCTGCCCTTCCCTTGCGCGGAGCTTCTCTGCGCGGCTCGGCTGGCCGGGCGGAGCAGCCAGGTCCTACGCCTGCCCTCCGGCAAAGGGAAGAGTTAGTTCGGGCTGGGGGTCCCTTTCACACGCCGCCGTCAAAGCTCCCGGGGCGGCCCGGGGCGTACTCGCTGGCGGGCTGGCACCGCTCTCCGCGCCGCCGAGGGCTCTGCACATCCACCCTGCCAGCAGAGCTGGGCAGGAGGGCTCTCGCTTCCCGCAGAGAGCGCCCAGCCCAGGGGTTACCGTGTCCCGGGCGCGGAGGAGATGCCGGAGCCTTCAGGCGGTCCGGGCAATGGCGGGGGGACACGCGTTCCTTTTTTCAGGGTGAAAGCAGGAGGAGGGGGCGATTCCCTTCCCAACCCCCCCGAGAAGATGCCTAATGATGTAGCGTTAGCAGTGTTCAGATTTAAAACAATTCATTACCAATTTTCCTGCCTGAGGTTGAAGCCCTAGTAAATAATAAATCAGCTAAACAAAAGCTGACTTTAATTTATTGCCCCAACGCTAATTAGAAACATCATTTGAGCAATAAACTTAAACACTTCCAGCAAATAATGCACGTGAAACCCTTCTCTCCCGTGTCTGGGCGTTTGTGGCCGCACTGCATTAAGACCAGCTTCATCTGTGGCGGAATTTGCTCTCGCCGGGATGAATAATTGAAAGGGGAACAGGATCCGAGGAGGCTATAATTGAAGAGCCCTTGTCACCTCAGCTTTTATGTATGTTAGTGTAGAAGTCCATCAACAGCTCCTTGATGGTGTATAAAACGAAGTGGCATCCCCTCCAGCAGCAGGAGATACTGTATTCCATTAAAAAAGACCGTGTGCCTGTGTGTGCCGCAGAGAGGGAAACTCTCAGGGCTAAAAGCCACTTGAAGTCTTCAGACCGATTGATCTGTATTCTCTCGTTATAATCCGTCTCATCATACTTGAGTTAATGAGGCAGGGGCGGGGGTGATCTGATGGTCCTTGACAAATTCATTAGGGAGGCTGCGGGACATTTTATTTGACTGTTAAACATCGTGTTTGTTTGGTTTAAGCAGTGCCAACATCAGCATGCCGCTGCCTGGAGCTATAGTGTTTTGTTAGCAAGGGCTTCTGTAAAAAGATACTGGAAAGGGGACGCGGTGTGCAGTGTTTGCTCTTGCCTTGGCTCCTCCTGCCCCCTCCCGCTCGTACGGCAGGGAGCTCGGGCTGGTGTAAATCCAGCCGAGCAGGCATGGGATGTGCCACGGTGTTTTCTTCATACTCAGGATGGCAAAGTAGCAGCGAAGGGCTGGCATTAAGACGTCTTTTTTTTTTTTTTTTCCTTCAAGAGAACGCTATGTATCTGTGTTAACCCCTGAAACAACAAAAGAAAAAAGCTGGAAAGCAGCTCAGAGTTTTAGCAATAAGCATGCAAGTTTCTTGGTTTGTTATGATATAACATACTTGCATTTGATTGTCTGACCAGCTTATCAACGTGGCATATGTTACATATTTCAGAGCCTTTTAATCATGATCATGTATTTAAAAGTTTCTATAAGGTGCTACTGATATAAGGTGTAATTTTTAAGGTAAATCAAAGTTTAATCAAATTGACTTAAGGCTATTAAAGGATTTCTGCCAAGCCTGTCCTTTTTCTCTCCCTTGCTGGGAGGGAGAGGGAAAAGTGAATTCACGAGCAGGTGCTCCCAAAAGGGCTGAGAAGTGTTTTTAAGAATAGCATATGAAATATGTATGTGTTTATATATGCTTTGTTCATGGCAGCTTTGCAGATGAGACCCAGCTAGCATTCCATTATTTCCTAGTAGTTGGTTTCCTCGGTGTCCTTTCATTTAATGGAAACAGATTTACAGAAAACGGAATAATTAATCTGCTCGTGGAACCTAGCGTGGTATTATTTTTTTCCTGGAGATCAGTCTTCAAACATTCTCAGCTTTAAGTGCTTTGTAGGACTCTGCTTCCATTTATAGAAGAACTGTATGGGAAAAGAGCTCGTGCCCTTTGCCTGTCATTTTCATACATTCCTGCACTGCTGATGAAGCTTGAACTGCTGCAGGGAATGTATGGATTTGAAAAGAAATGATTCAGTAGTGCACGTTGTGTTTCTCCACGGCAGAAGCGGGTTAATGGTTACAGCCAATGCTGCACTGGGTTTGAGGGATAAAATTCATTTTGCATTCGACAGGATACAGTGTGTACCTCTTTTTGGGAGTCATGGCTTGGCTTTAGTATCTGCTGCTCTGTTCTAAGGTCTGTGTGTATGAAGTTAGTTGATGGCGCACACTGGAGGAGAAAAGATGATTTTGTTTTTACAAATGTCATTAATGTATCTCATCAGCCTAAAGTGTTGTATAAATCTTGTAAATTTTTTTTTTCCTGTGAAGATTGAGTAGTGTGGCAATTAAAGAATTTGTACGTGTTTCTTAAGTCTCCCCTAGCTTTCGTTTCTTCAGCGGAAAAGGGGATGGTTCCAGGTACTCCTTAAAGTAGCTTATTTCTGCTTTCCTGTTTGGTCTTTAAATGTGAATGTGTTCAAAATCTGGTGTTTAACCATAAGAAATCTGCTGCTGAGGGACCTTTTCTAATGTTTTGAACTTTGTATTAAAGGTAGCATCTTCTCTTTTCTCATGGTGACAAATGGTGACTTCTTTTAGCTGAAGACTGGTTTGAATGATAAACATTGTTTTGTAAGTTTACATTTAATAAGTTGGCAATCAGGGGAAGTTAGACATGCACTAAAAAAGAATAATTCTGATGCTTTTGTAGAATTTTCTCCTTGTTAAAACTTCATGTGGGCCTTTGGATGCAGTTGGGGTGGGTGCATGCTGTTTCATCCATTAGAAATAACCAAATTTATGTGTGTTGGCTAGTCTTTATTTATAATAACTGATTAATTACATTAATAACATCACTTTTAAGAAGTGAGAGCACGTAACATGCCAAGATTTTCTCAGCTTGACCTCCAATTGAATGCATTAACAGTGATTTGCTTGAGAAAAAATGAGGTGGACTACAGAGATAATGTCTGGTTCTTAAAAATTCTGTGAGGCTGAATCAGCGCTTCTTTGAAAAGTATGGAAAATACAAAGATGTTATAAGCAAAATCAAAGTTTTGGAAATGAAAAAAAAAATTAATTTGCTGGCTTTTGGCTTTTTTTGAGTAGCTGCAGATGATTGCTCTGTTTACTGCCTTAGATGTTGACATCTCTGTGCATATACGTAATGATGCCAACAAACAATAGCCTGTGTGGTTTTACTGGTTAGACAGCTATTTTAGAGATCAAAATCTTCATGCAGCCTTGTCAAGACAAAGCCTATGTATAAGTTAACCTAAAATCGTCTGAGTTATACTCTTTTAAAATGTCAGTTTCTAGGTCCAGAGGCAAAAGCTCCTCGTTGATAAGCTTGTGTTTAAAAAAGTGCTTTCTCAAGTACAACATAGAGCAGTGTGAAATCCTCTGCCCCTCACCAGCCACTGTACAGGTTATAACCTTTCAGTGAGTTTCTATGAGGGCAGTTTATAAAGGGAAAGGGTGTTTTGGGAGGAGGGAACAGAGGGGGCTCAATCTTCTCAATAGCACTGGTGACCAGCACGGAATATATCAAGTCTCTCCCTCGCTCTCCTCCCTCTATTTTAAGACAATTTTGTTTTCACTTTGGGTCTGATAGAAAAAGCGTGCAATTTGTGTTTGATTAAAAAAAAGTCCTGTTTGAGCAGTCTTCTCACTGTTCCCTCATTGAACTTAAATGCACAGTTAGAATCACCTACTTTTCTGTGTGTTGTACTTCATGGTATTGAATTTTTATCCCCTGAAAGTACTATGTTGACATAAAAGCAGTAAACTACAGCTTCTGAAACCATTGCAGGAGTTTTGTTGCTACTTCTAACGAGAGAATCAAATCATAGCTGTTCTTATTTTATATCTTGTGGTGCATATCTTATTTCAAAATAACTTCTCCATGTTAATATGCTGCTCTCTTTTTAATTTTCTTATGAATTAGGTAAAACCTGTGTGCAAAATAATTCAATGTACTATCTCCCGCTGCTGGAAAGGGGAAACTGCATTGGCTCAAATAAAGTATAGAAGCCATCTGCATAGCTTAATTGAAATAATATTTGGTGATCTAAGAGATGGAAATTGTTCCTTTTCTTTAACCATCTGAAATAAAACTAGGATGTAAACCAGCTGTCTTGGCCTATGGAAATCAAGGTTCTGCCAGTCTGTTTCTTTTCTTCATTTTCTACTTCTATCTTCCTTTATTATCTTTGTATCCCAAGGAGTCTTTCTTATTTTCTAACTGGTTTTGTCTGCAACAAGGGGCTGGGTTGGTGTGTTTAAATAGACTCTGGATAGAGTGAAAAATCTTTGATCTATGGCTATGACTGCTTCCAAATGATTTGCTTGCTGGGACTGGACACTGTCCATGCCCTTTCACTTCGCTATCAGATAGGCACACAAAAAGGACTTGACATGCTACCAGATGCATAGTTAATCATTGCATTAGGTCTGTAAAGGGGACCATCCAGACTCAATTAGGTCTACCATTTTTAACTAGTGTTTGCTCTGTAGTTTGTTTGGAGTACAATATTAATTCTAACTGCCATTCTGTTTATCTAAAAGGGCTTTAACGCAATTCTGTGCTTTCATTTTCGAGGCGTCTTCTCTGCTTTTGTGCTGTTTTGTGTATATTTGGAGCATTATATATTTGTTTCAATGTAACAAGTATTTTTGCAGTGTAACATATTATCTGAAGCTTTAATGAAAAAGCTTTTGTCTTTTTTTAGTTCAGCAGTTTTCCTTTCTCAATTCCAATTTCAAAAAGTGTATTTGAAATAAGCTAAATGCAGCAGCTGGCATATATTGAGGCAGCATTCAGAAGTAAAGCTTACAAGGGTATCTGGAGTTTTGGAACTGGGTCTTAAATGCTGAAAATCAAACGGCAACATTTTTCCTCTCACTTACTTACCAAGAGCTCATTCTTGTATCTGGCATGGCATGGTTTTGTGCAAGAAGAATATTAAGGGTGCACGAGTTAAAAAGGTCTGGCTGTAGAGTAAAAAGCATTACTTAAATTATTGTTCTGAATTCTGCCTGGGATTTCTAGGAGTAGTTTGTATATTTACATTAACAGTTGTTAACTGTATGCACTGAATAAAATCCACTGAAAATTCCTAGCTTTCTCAGAGTTTCAAAAAATTAGTATTAACTACACTTCATAGATGTAGCCAATGCTTTCATGGTATGAAGAAGCTTGGGTGTTCAAGTTGTATAAATTCTTTGGATCACTCATGATGTCTGCATTTTCCAGTAATGCTTATATTGGGTATGGTAGGCCCGTGGAAGCAGGAGCATAAAGGACATAAAATAATTTTTGATTGAAAATTAATATATGAGAAAGGAGCACTAATCAGAGACTTTGAAATATTTTCATTTGGTTTTAATATTTATTTATTTTGGAAGAAAGGAGGAGCAAGGCATTCAGCTAATAATTTTTTAAAAAAATCTATATATAATTACTGAAACTGTTGTATTAAGCTTCAGAGTATAGTTCAGCCTTTACTTTAGATCTGAGATTTCTAGCTTTAGTTCTTGGCTTCAGAGTTGTCAATATTCTTTGGAGGAGGGCACATGCATTAAAATGTAACATTTATCATTTAGCTGTAGTCACAGGGATATTTAGAAGTTGCTAATGGACTTCCAAGATGCAGGATGTACAAGTGGATACTACTCAGAAGTGCCAGTTAGGGCTCTCTGGGGATTTTTAAATAATTTATGGCTACCTGCTGCTCCAAAATACAGGTGTGTGCCTGTGTATTTTCCATTAATGTTTCGTATTGATGCATATAAATACTCAGCGGAGAATAAGCCTAATACAGGAGTCCTTTAGAGGCACAGGCAGGTGGCTTTTCCCCATCCATCATCTGTCCTGGAGGTTCATTCTGACTGGCATCTGCATGCCAGCGTGCCTCCAAAGGGGAATTGTTTGTGTACTTTGGGGGCTTCCAGAGTGCGAACTTGAAAGAAAGTGGGGCTTGAAATGTGCGGTCATTTGTGAATTTATGTTTTATCTCCCTTCACTTGAAAATTTATGAGGAGAGTGACTTCGGGTGCTTGCGTTGTGTGTTCCAGGGCTTGCCCCCACTGATAACACCCTTGTTGGCGTGAAAGTGCAATGCAAATTATGACAGTTACAACCTTCTGTTTTGTTTAACCTGTCAGTGGATTTCCTGGCTCAGTGCTGAGGGCAATGGCGTGTTCAGCTAGTTCCATATTCACCTAAACTTAAAAGGTCAGGTTTCTACAGGCAAGCCTAGTCAAAGCCTAATTGATGAGGAGGGCAGGGGGACAGAATTTACTGTTCTGTTGGCTAGTTTCATATCGTTAGGTTGTCCTGAAAGCATCAGGCAGTCACAGCCCCTTTCATGTAAGTGCTGACCCTAGACAGGAGCTGACAATCAAAGGAGGCAGCCACAGGAACCGGTGCAAGTAGGCTATTGATTTTTCAGTTAGGTCTAAGTAGTTTGTAGTATGGGTAATGGGTGACAGAGGCAGGTATGTCATTATCAATGAGCTCCAGAACAGTAGCGACAGCCCCCTCTCATATTTCCTTCAGCACTGACAGTAGGCATCCTGCACCGGTCAATAAATCGCCCAACCTTTTACTGACAAGTGACTTGGGGGTGGGGGGGGGGAGGCAAGGAGCTAAACTTCCCGTACTTGAACTTGACATGGATGCAGAGCAAGGATCTCGACATCTGCGTTCCTGGCTCGTCAGGCAAGGAGCCGAGGAGAAGGCAGGGAACGGAACAATGGGAGCTGTGTGGCCACGGAAGGTTATTTTATTTTATGCCCTCTAGAAAGTCAAAGATTTTCTCGAGTTTGAGTGAAATAGCTTAAAACATCAGCTTTCTGTATCAGCGTGATCTGGTTCAGTAGTTAATTTAGGTTACCATGGCAGGGCTTTGTTTTTACTTTAGTATTGCTCTGCATTTAATCAAGGTTATACTGCCGTAGCAGTGCAACAGTCACAGTCTGCCATTCAAAATCCCCTTTTAATTCCTAGTTTCCTCTTCTTAAATTTCATATATGGAGACTATTTAAAGATATTGGAGGTTTCTTATAAATCCAAAGTGTTAGCAATACAGTTTCTGTTCTGACTACCAACGCTGTTTTGGGTCAGTAGTGGAGGACCAATACTTTAGGAAGCTGAATAAAGTTTTTATGACTTGGATTTTACTAGCTGTGGTTTCTGAATTTAATAGAGGTAGACCCAGATTTTAGCTTTACACTTAATTAAATTCTGAAAGATATTGGGAGAACATAAAAATTGTAATAAGTGGTGGTTTGGGTTTTTTTTTTAAGTATACCTGTATGGAAAATCAGTTAAATGAACTCATGCATCTTAATCTGAATTTCATGAAGTTTTCTAATATTGTTATTTTATTTGAGGGGTGTAAGTTATCTGCATTTTTTCAGAAGTTGGAATTCAGTCAGGTTTTATGCTGTGCACAGATGTTAACAAAATAGCATATGCTTATAATTTAAAAAAATCTTTAGACAAATTGAAATAAAGCAGAAGAGTAAATGTTTTGAAAAACTTCCTTAAAATAACTCATTGCTATGGTATCTTGTTCAACAATGTTTGTAATGTTACACAGAGCAGGAATCTGAGACTCTGTGTGTTGAATAGCTGCAAAGTATCATCTGTGACTGAAACTTTCATCTGTCTGCAGCAGCTAAAGCTGCTTTATTCATGGCTGGCTCTAACTGCAAGGGCAATGTTGACACAGACTCAAGAAGTGAGGTTGAAATTTATCACTGGATTATGAAATCCTTTAATAAATATTTATGTTAGCTAAAAACCTGAGTACCTGTATATATTTGAGCAGTTATGAAATTAATTAATTGTAAAAATCTGTTTAGATATTATGTTTACCTATTTGCCTATTGAACAAAGCTTTGGAAGAGGGGCTGGCTAGCTATCTTTCAGAGGAAGAAATTTTCAATTAGTTGGATCAAAAGTGTGCCAGGTTGTTTGAGTCCTTCAGTATTTAATGGGAGTTTTTCTTCTGTCAGTTGTTTTCTTTATCCTGCAGGGCCTTTTTTTTCCTTTTTGTTAAACTAGGTAAAAAGTACAGCAGCACAGTCTGAATCTTACCTTTTCTTATAAACAGGTCTAGCCTCCTTTACTGTATTTTTAGTGTTGCTGGCATGCTGTGTTATTGCAGAAATGTAAAAAGGAGCTGTAGAAAGGCGACAAATTAAATTTTCATGAAAGAACCCCCTAATCAGCAGTGACAGGGTAAGAGAAAGATGATTGCCACTTGGTCATTGTGGAGAGGCACTTAGACTTGGTGTCAGGGCTTCTGTTAATGATGACTAATGTCTTTCTTGGAGAAAACGCATGCTCAAGCATGCTACAGCCCAGAAAAAGAATGGGGGGATAGGCATATTAAGGAAAAAGGCTGTGAGTCCTAAAACAAAAGCTTAGGTCTTCAGATGAAAAGGGTACAGCGTTTTTGCAATGTCAGAAGGCACGGCTATGAAACTGTTCTTGTTGCACTCTTTAAGCAAAAAAATAGTAATAATATGTAAAAGTGTATATAGACATACACTGTTGTGCTCTACGTGGTGTCTGCTGCTTTATTAAAAAGGGAGATAGTGGTGGCACAGATGTGTAAGCACATTGGTCAGAAATAAACAGTCACGTTTACTCCTCTTCTGTTAACAAAGCTTGCTTTTTTAAAAGAACAAAAGCTGCTGCAATATATTCTTTCTTAAGCACAGTGCTCTGCTCTGAATAAACCTTCTGTAGTCAAATGTAAAATGACTCAAAAGACCTTTTTCAAATCTTCAAGTTTTGGCTTTTAAGTATACTGGCAAAAAAGAGGTGGCACGTGTCATTCCTTCAGCTTTTCCCAAAGTGAGACCTTTCAGAAGGGCATTTGCAATGCTTGTCATATTTTTTCATATACATCTTATTGGCCTGACAAGTCTAGAGGACCATGAGAAAACAGATGTCATTGCATTCAGACAACACTAATTACTCTGGGATTTTTGCAGGCTCAGTGCCTGCGTGTAGCTGTCGATTATGACTGTTTATGTGGCCTATCATGGGTACACGTTGCACATTCAGATGGTGCCACCAGCCTTTGTGTTCCCTATTATCACACAGTAAGATGGAAAAAATCAGCAACAAGCATCACAACAAGGAAATGCCTTAATGTGAGACTTTTACATGCATTTTGCTAAAGATTGCATTCACAGTCCTTACTAGATTTAAGTGTTTTAGCATCTGTTTGCTAACCGGAGTGCAGCGCGGTGGCTGTCAGTGTTCACCGCGGTTCTTTATGTTGCAGGCTTTCGTCTTCTGCAATTGCATACACACTACCTGAAAAATGCTGATTGACCCAGCAGTTGTCAGAAATTTCCTGCCTCTAACCTCCGTACCAGAGATTTTTCTATGTCACAGTTCACGTTAGAAACCAACAGCCTTTTTTTAATTCTCTTACAAACTGCATTGTTGGTACTTCCTTGGTTAAATTTTCTTAGCGACTGTCATTTCAGAGTCTATTCTTCCTCTGCAGCAATAGCTGCTGCAGGATTTCTAACACAAAGTTCAAACAGTGGTCACATCGTGGCCTTACTTCGTGTGCTATCTTGAATTTTGGTGCGCGTTTTATAAGCAGAACAACCGATGTTAATCACAGATTGGAAAATGAAAGCTCCAATAATGTAACTTCACATGCTGATGAAGCAGAAATAGAAGCAGCTTTATCAAAGATGTATGATGAGATAAAACTGCAGTCTCTGCTGTACAGTTATAGTAATTATGACTAATGAACCGTCCAGTCTGGATGAAATGGCATGCCCACAGGGACTGTGGCCAATCAGTTGTGACTTATGCAAGCTGAACAAAACATTGATGGTGTTCCAGATTCCCTGTAAGAACAGGAAGTGTGGTCTTTGTTTGGAACGTCAGCTTTGTCAAGTTATTTTCAAGCAGTTCAGGAATAAACGGCATTAGTAAATAAAACTCTTAAGGGGTAGGGTTTGTTGGGTTTTAAAACGGTCATAAAGAATTACAATTTGCCATGTCAAATATACCTGAATAAAACCCCCTGTGAGGATGGCACATACACTGCAAATATACTTCAAAGTTGTTCTATCATTTTGCTAATCTGAGTCATTGGAAGCACATGTTACATTGTAATACGCTGAGTACAATGAAAGCCAAAGATGCAAAACACGTGAATATAGGCTTGTATCTATTCAGGTTTACTGTGGTAATTTGGGGATTTTACAAATTTGCTAGAGACCTGATACTTTCATTTTAATTTTGAAGCATTCTGCATTTTAAACCAGTCTGTAATTTGTAAGTGGGAGAAGACAGGTGTAGAACCTGAAAGACAATTTCTTATAGTAAGAAGGTTAATTCACAGAGGCAGCATGGAATGGAGCTTCACTGAGTTTTGACTAAGTATGGACTAGCAGAGAGTAATTTTAAACAAGCTTATTTTTATGAAGACACTGTGTGTAGCTATAAAAAAAAACCCCCAAATTCTGAATACTAAAATGCAGAAATGCAGATTATGTGAGGACTTCTGAATTTAATTGTACAATAATAGAAGTACACAAAAAATACTTTTCTAAACATAATTTTATGCTAAGTTGTTTAGGCCCAGCCTGGAAGCAGTTGTGGATCAGCAAATGTTTGAAGGATTTGGAAGTAAAATGATCAATATGTTACACATGTTAGTGATACGTTACAATCAGTTTAGCATTTTGCCTGAACCCCTCCAGAAGGCTACAAAGAAAAAAATATTTCAAAAATTAATTGCAAACAAACTAATGTAAGAGTAAGAAACCTCTCTCTACCAACTCATCCACCCCTTAAAGCAGTTAGAACAAAATTAAAGCATAATTTGGCAAAGAGCGTATGTTAGACTGTTGTGCTGTTTAACAATGGTTTACCCATTCACACTAGAAATCTCAAATACTTTACCATTTCTGTTATTTCTATTTTGAAAGTGTACAGAGATACCTCAAGGGGCCTACTAAGACTCAGAATCCTTTTCTTTTGTCTCTTGCAAAAAAGCATATTGCATTAAATATTGCAAATGTGAAAATATTGTAAACGATTCAGAGTATAATACTAAGATAAAGGATGCTGATAAGTAAATTCTGGAAGTGACTGCATTTTGGCACTGCTAAATAATTAAGGGTAAGATCTTTTGGAGACTGTGGCACAGTTAAATATGAGTTTCTTCCACAATGTCATTTCAGAATCAATAGCATGCAATGCATTATGTACATTATCTAATTTTACTGCACAGAAAGTTGCCTTGTGATCACTTTAATGATCGTATCAGGATTGTGCCAGTGAAGACTGAATTTGTTAGATGATGTACAAATGTACAAAACTAATTCTCATTCTCCCAGAGTTATTATTTTAAAGTAATGGATTTAAGTATATAGAGAGATTATATGTGTGTGTGTGTGTTGTAGCAATATTTGGAGGAAGTACTCATAGGTATTAAGATGAAGCTATAACTTTTAGGTGGTGTTTTTCAGGAGGCCTCAGTGTATAGCTCTGCCATTTTGTTATGAAATCACTGCTAAAATTCATACAAAATCATGCCAGCATGGATCAGCTTTTTATGTATTTGGGGCATCAATTGTTATCCCTTTGTGACCCTTTATGGATCTGAAGACATTATTGGTGCTTCTACGTGAAATATCAAACAGATTTGGAGCGACTTGGAGCTTGTATATGTGATGCAAATAAAAACTGAGGAGCATAGGATCTCAAGGATTGAATTTTATCTTCCTGTTGCTATTTGTATTTCTATACATATGTAAGATGTTTTGTATGTTCTTGTATTTGGGAGCCATCTTTTTCTGTGAGAGGGGCTGTGTTTGGGAGTCCAGAATTTGAACTGTTGTTGATTTTTCCCTTAGGCTTGCATGATAGAGTTGACTGGTGCTTATGACTGTAGGTATAAATCAGTCTTCTGATTTGGGAGACAGATTGAAATAGGAAATTACTCTTCAGTGTAGGAAGCTTAGAATTCAGTGAAAGTGAGAGCAGCTGGGTGGCTGCTTTAACTTTTGCTGGCTTTTGCAATGGCTGTTACCAAACAGAGTTGGTCTGACCAGCTTGTCCTACTTGCCTTATCCATCCCAAAAATATCCCTTATTAGTCTTATGCTTGAGGCAGGTGGAGGAAAAGCTGGTGAAATTGTGACTGTGTTGGCTTTGTCTAACATTTCCCTTGTGTCCAAGTGTCTTCAGCTGCCCATTTAGGGAAGACTTGTCTTACTTGGGAAGTTCTGGCCATCAGAGGGAACCTCGAAAGGGTTAGAGATTTGCCTCCTGTTACTCTTGGTCTGGCTTCTAATCTTACCTGTGCTGATCTAAATCCACAATAACTCATTTAGCTGATTTGTATGACACTGTTAGAAAAACCAAGAAGATCCCAGCAGAGTCAGGAAGAAACTATTTTCCTATCATGTCAATTTTGAGATTTTTTTTTTTTGTGCTGCCCCAGGAATCAAAGTCAAAATTTCAAAAAATGTATGTGAAGTAGTGCTATTAAGAAAAAAAAAAAAAACAAAGAGTAAAGTTAAAGATTGTTTGGGTTTTTTTTGACCCGTTGGCTCTAAGTATCAATCACCTATCACTTTTGGAGGGGATGATAATAATGGAAAACAATAATCACTAGCCTCCAAAATCTAACTAAGCAGTCAAAACCAATACATTTTTGGAATCAAAATGCTTGCTTTGTTTCAAAACATAAACTTTTCATTCTTTTTGAAAATGGATTTGAAACCTTTCCTCCACATAGTGTTTGGTTTGATTAATAAAATAACCAGTAATATTTCTCATGAGTAATTTCTACTTGAGTTGATTTCAAAAATTTAATATAAAATTCCAGCAGTGAATGAATATATGTATATATGTGTATATATATATATACATGTATATGTATATGGAAACTGTATTTCAGATATTTTTTTATTCTCTCTACACTTTCTATTGTATCATAGGTATTTGTTTTTCAGGGTACCTGCCAGGCTACTTGCAGATACTTTTCTGTTCCTTGTTGGAGTCTGGATTCTAGATATTTTTGTTGTTCTGCCTCCTAGCTATCAGTATTTTAAAACATTTATATTTAAACTTAAATGTTTTTTTATTTCTCTTTCGTGTGAAACAAATGCTAAGATCCCATGTTCTCTTTTGCTTGTAGGTGTTGCTTTGATTTTTTCAACAATCCTAAACTAATAAAGTAAATATCGCTTCTGGTGTATAGTATTAATCTTTCAGAAGTTTGTCCTGTGCTGGAGAAAATAAATAATTAGAGATAGATAAGAGGTGAATGATGTGTAGGTGTAAATACTCTGTAGATTTAAACGTGCTGCATGGCAACTCTAGGTCTCTTTTGAGGTAGTCATGAAAACTTAAATTGTGTGCCTCATATATTTAAGCCAGTGAGCCTATATGATTTTATTAATGTGCTATAAATCTTATATTCACGAGCAGTGTTTACTACTGTGCAGTATATTTAAAAGAAAATTTATGCCTCACTGCAGAAGGAAGGTAGGCTAGTGAAAAAATGCAAGGGTGGATCTCAAACATTCATCCAAATCTGACAAGTATTTGCAAGGAATTTGCTCCTGTAAATTTCTGCTGGGAGCAAATGGTACTCATTCTGGCCTCAATTTTAATAAAATCCATAAATACTTATTTATGCATACACAGGTGGAGCAAGGGCATGTCTTTTGTCATTGTCTAGACACAGGCACTTTGTGCGTGTTCACATATGACACGCTCTGGGTAACAGGATGAGCTTTTAATTCTCTTTTTTTTTAAAGCAGGACATTCTTCAGTTTAGAGTAGGGCCTGGAAGACCTTATTTGAGACCCTGGGCATTTCTGTGAAGAAACAGTGATTATCTTTGTGAGACATATCTTGGCAGTCTTTGGCCACGTCGTTCCCTTTGTATCCCATTTCTTCTGGACCCAGCAGCATTCCCTAGGCAAAATGGCTGGATTATTACACTAACTCAGTGTGTGAGTTAGGATGAGTCACAGAGACTCAAGACAGGTCATTTTCCACAGAGAAGACTGATTTGATTATTTTTTGGGAAACTACGTGTGTTTCCCTTCTTTATAATACCTAGGAAAACTCTTTCTGGTCTCAAGGGAATGGCAGGAAGTTACTGCAGCTGTGATTGACTGCAGTAGGGAAGCTGCCTCCATGGAAGTCACTTGCCTAATGCTGTTGAAAGGGCAGTGATTATGTCACCAAGGAAGCATTTTTTATTTGTATGGGTGCATTGTAGATTGCACAGAAAAATACAGTTAATGTACCATGTGTAACCTTCCATGCTCCTTAAGCTTGCACTTCCACCTTGCAGTGGTTAAAATATTAGTCAGCAGTACAAAACAGGTATTCTCGATGCCTTAAGAGCTGTTTAGAGTTTTCTTCTGCTCTTTATGCTTTTATACTCTTCAGAATTAATATTTGTCCCAGTTTGAGACAAATTTGGAGGAAAATATCCTCTGATAGAAGGCAGGTTACAGCTGCCCCTCCCCCCAAGGGTTCGGGAAAGAAATATTCCTCGGAGGAAAGTGAAAGGGAAAAAAACCTATTTATTTAACAAACAAAAACATTTAAGAGAATCAGAATAATAATGCTAAATAATAAAACCTCTCACTGTGGGGAGAAACCTGGGGAGATTTTAGTATCCTTCTGTGGGTGTGGTCTCTCCCCTCCTTTTTAGAGGTGGGTCAGGATGGGCCAACCTCCGGGGCCTCGGTGGAAAGTTCTCCATTCTGATGTTGTTGAAAGAGTCCAGAAGAGAAGAAAGGAAAAGCTGAAGTCTCAGGAAGAAAAGAGTTCAAGTCTCCATCTCTGTGCAGAGAAGCAGAGCTGAAAGCTGGCTGAAAAGCAAGAGGGGTGCTTCCTCCGCTCTTGCTGCCGTAGAAGCATGCAGAGGAGTGTGGATCTGTGTCCTTGAACACAAACTGCTTTGAAAAGTTTGTCTGGCTTTTTTTCTTTCTCTTGCGCCCAGTTTTAAAGGCACAGAAAGGCACAGGATTTAATTCCTGGGTATAGAGTGGGGATAGGGGATACAACATCATAAAGTCACCCCAAGACATGGTTCTTACACCATTTAAAAAGAAGGCATGTGTACTTTGTTGTGCAGTTTTCAATTGCATAAGGCAACAAAAGCATTTCTCATGATAGAGAGATGCACAGAGCAATTCAAAAAATGATTGTGGAATATGTGAAAATACTACACTTTGACATACTTTGTTGTCACTGAACTTACTCTTGTAGATACGTGATTATATAATTAATTTCTTAATGTGCAGCATTAGCGATTATTTCTCTAATTATTATTGTAAGTATTTAATCTAAATAGCTTCAGTAATGGGAGATCTTTTACAGATTTTTCATAGAATATTGGAGCTTTTTTTGGTCCTTCCTGCAACCTTCAGAAACTTCTTAAAGAAAAATTTTTTTTTTTGCCATGTCCTGTTAGAATGGAAAGTTGCTAGAACTGATGAGGAAGAAATAAATGGGACACGATACTATAGGAAGTTGTTTGGAGTACCCTGTTTCATTTGTGTAACATTATGTCTAGGGGTAGTAAAATTCAGTGTACAGCTACATCCTCCCTCAGGTAGCATGGAGCAAATTTGGTGTGAGCTGCTGTGACCCTGCCCTTCCTGCTCTGACATTGTTTGAGCTCTGCAGTGCACGCAGAGTGGTTGTTCCACTGAAAAGAAAGCATCCCCCCACGCTAAAAGAGCCAGTTTTCAGCTGCTTGAGCTCCCTGAAATAGTTTTCTGTCATCATTCCCTGGTGTTTGTGCTACTGGAAGAAATGCTTGGTGTAGCAGATAGCAGGGAGTGTGGGACTGCAGCAGCCTGGATTTATGTTTGATTAAATTGCTGTGGAAGTGATGCTCTCAGCCTGCTTTTCACAAGTGCTGCTCTCTTGTGCATCCTCTGGATTGTAGGAAGTGGTACAAGTTTTTCATCTGGAATGGTAAAGTCATCTTTCCCTCAGGCATTTCACAGATATGAGACTTTGGATATAGTATTTTTTTTTTAATTGGCTTGGGTTACAAAAGACAATGAGGATCTTTCATGTTTGAATATACGCTCTACCGTTTTGCTGCATTCCTCTTAGTCCTTCTGAGTTA
>VZRO01006795.1:350054-357295 GCA_013397915.1 Daphoenositta chrysoptera
GTGTTACAGTTTGATTGTTAATTGTATATAAAGCAGGAGACTTCACAGATCTTTCACTGAGAGCCCTTAATTGGGAGAAGTAAACCCATGTCATTAAGAATATATCCTTCAAGGAGAAGGAAGGTAACTTTTTTTAAAATTAAGCATTTGCTTAATTTTGGTGCTTTTGGTTTTGAATACTTCCTTTTAGTATTGTGGAATTAGGCCAACAGTCTCAAACGGTTTTGTCACGAGACAAAACTTTTTTCCAACTGTCACATGTAAAACATCTCTCTTTTATATTTTCTAGTTTTTCATTAATAGTTAAGTATTTTGAAGAGTAATTAGAGTTAACTGCCTTAATAAAATCTGTCTACTGGGAGGTGTAACCAAAATATTTGAGTAACTAAGATTTTGGCAATATTACTGACTTTTCAGCAAATTACAGTCATATCCACTTACTGCAGATAGAAAACTGACATGAAATTTGTTGTTAAAAAATGTAGCTTTGGACCTAAGAATGGTCTTAGAATGAAATCATGGATGCTTTCTGCTCCTAGCGTGAGAGAAGTTACCTACTGTGGTAGATGTAAGTATTTTGTAAAAGACATTCCAGAGGCACTTGGATTTGCCACTTACATTCTTTTTGTCACTAAAGAGCACAGCTCTCTATTGGAGTACACATTTTATTATATTAGAATTTGTCTAATTTGGGGTGTTTTTTATCCCAGAGATGTGTGATGTTTGCAGTTGGATGATTCTTGGAAATTATTGTGAAGCAAAACTAACCAGCTGGGTTGTTTCTTCTGCAGTCTGTTCCTGTAGCTGGCAAAGAGCAGCTGTGCTGGAAAACACCTGAACAGTGGCTATGACAAGATATTTTCAGAGGCACAAAAGCACACAGTGGTTTCTGAAAGTGAGAGGAGGGTTCCACCACCCCTTTAATGCCAATGGGATCTGACACACAAAGAATTGATTTGGGGCTCTGTAGTCCTTTCCCCCAACATCCTGGGCTGCATTTTAAAAAGTTGTGACCAGCGGGTTGAGGGAGGTGATTCTCCCTGTCTGCTCTGCCCGTGTGAGATCCCACCTGGAATACTGTGTCCAGGTCTGGAGTCCTCAGCACAGGAAGGATGTGAATCTTTGGGAGCAGGTCCAGAGGAGGGCTCTGACAATGATCAGAGAGACAGAGGAAAACAGGCTGAGATTTGGGGCTGTTCAGCCTGGAGAAGAGAATGTTCCAGGGAGGCCTTCAAGCAGCCTTCCTGCACCTAAAGGCAGCTTAAAAAAAAGAAGGAGAATGAGGACCAGTTATGAACTGTAAGAGGAAGGCTATAGATTAGATTGTAGAAAAAAATTCTTTACTCAGACGGTGGTGGGGCACTGGCACAGGTTGCCCAGAGAAGTTGTGGATGCCCATCCCTAGAGGTGTTCAAGGCGAGGCTGGATGGGGCCCTGAGCAAACTGATCTAGTCGGTGGCATCCCTGCCAACAACAGGTTTGGAAGCAGGTGATCTTTAATCACAGAATTACAGAATCTTTTAGTTTGGAAGGAACCTCCAAGATCATCAAATCCAACCTTTGATCACCACCCTGTCAACTAGAGCACGGCACTGAGTGCCTTGTCCATTAAGGTCCTTTCCAACCCAATCCTGAGATTTACCTGAGGAATCAAGTTAGGGAACTGACATAACAGGAAATGTCCTTTTTTTCCATGGATTTTTGCAAAGGTGATTCCCTGAGCCAGCTGCCTGTGGGTCCATAGGAACATTAATGGCAGGAGAAAGAAGACAGCAGGACCATGCAGTTTGGAGCAGGCCACAGCATTCTCTTAGTTGCCACCTGCTGTGGAGCCATAGCCATAAACTCCAACCATAGTCAAACTTAACTGGTGAATTAGGATTTTAATTGAGATCCTTTAAATTGGTTGGAAACTTATATGGAGTGTGTTGTGACAAGAATCACGGAAGTGGAGTGTTCAGCCCTTTCAGAGCTAGATAACCTTGTTATCAAGAACAGTGTCCTTTGGGGAGAAAATGTCTGGTGTTAAAATAGAGTAAGATATATATATATATAGTATTGTCAACTGCCACTGATTTCTCCTGCTGTTTTAATGTAATAGTTTTGTGGGCTTTGTTGTATTTGTTGTTTTGGGAATGATCCTAATTACTCTTTTGGCAGTTTGACATCCTTCTGTATATGTTGGATGCAACATAATTTACATTGTCTCTGGACTGCTTTTCATACACAGATCCTAAAGCCAAGGATTCCTACTCCAGAGAATACAAGCTCATTGGTATCTGAAATTGTGTCCTTACGTAGAAGTCAGTTGTTTCTTCTGACTTAGTGCTGGAATGTTAAAGCTGCTCCATCCCATGTTCCCAGGCAAAAGTTGTGTCTTCTACCATTTCCCAACCTGCTCCTTGTAGTGCTCACAGCATAATAATCAGATATTACCAGTGCAACACCTCCCCCTTGAGAAAGGAAAGCCATTAGTGTGTAAATCTTAAATTGTTACTGACTCTGTGGCAGCATCCAGAAGTTCATTCCTGTAATGCTAGTGAAGGGCTGTATGATCTGTATGGCTGCAGGAGCACCAGTGCTATTTGGAAACTGCTTTAATTACAGCTATTACATATAAAAATTTTTCTTTTATATCTTTGTATCTCTTGCATTTAAGCAATATGGTATGGTACAGGGGTGTTTTTTCTTCTCTGGAGGAAGTGTTCTGGACAGATAATATTTGGAAAGTAAGAGTTAATTTTTAATTTTTCAAAATTATGTCTTTTTTTTTGTTGGTTTTTTGGGTTTTTTTGCTTTTTGGTTTTTTGTTTTTAGTTTCAGATTTTCCATTTTTAAGTATTTTCGGGTCTTGTGTTCCAGTCCTTGGCCCTTCACTTTGAACCTAGACATAACAAGTTAGTACTGCTAGGAAAGTCTTACAAGAGCCCTGATTAAAGGACTTTGATAAGTAATTAAAATACTAGATAGGGTAATTTCTTTATTTGGCCTGTGATTTTTGCTTTTAGCATGACGGAGTTTGGAAATCAGCATACAAGCATTATCATTCATCTAAAAACTGGAGTCAGATTTCTTTCTATTTGCTTTTAAAGAGATTCTAGTGTTAATTTTCTGAACTGTTTGAAAAGCTGAATAATATTTTGATTTATTTTGTTTGTTTCATTTCATATTTACTGCCAAATGGCATGTTCATAAAATGCAAAATCATACAATGTAATGTCTCTGGAAATTCTCTTGGTATATTCAATCTAAATTACTTTAAACAACTCTATCTGATTACCATTTTCAAAAAGAACTGGATAATTACTATCCTGAATTCCAACAATATACACAGGTTTTCTGTAGAGAGGAGTAGATAAAGCATATGTTTACATGACTTCCACAATAAATGGTCTCCCTATACAGTTTGCAAATAGTGATCATAATTTCATGTTAATAAGATGTAGGAAAATGTGCTGGAGGAACAGTGCTTTGCTGCTTTTGTCACAGTTTCATCAAACTGATTTTGTCAGCACTGGAGCATAACCCTTGCCACATCAGTTTGAGTGCTCATTAGGCAGCCGATTTGTCTGAATCCTCATTAAATTGATTAACTCATTTACTTATGGATGATGACATGTTATGTGGTACAGGAATGGTGGTTAGAGACTGGAATCAAGGCTCTCGTTGACTTTGTTAGTGTTCAGTTGTTCATTTGTTTCTGCAATAAACTGCTGCATTCGAGGGCTGCAGCAACGGTGATTTACATTTTGCAGAAGTGTGGCATCAGCTGAAGGGTTGAACTTACACGGTGTAAACTTGCACCTCTGTCAGTCAACTACAGACAGCAGTTTAGCAGCTCCTTAAGTTTATAGCCTGCTCCAACTCCCTCTTTATTTCACTTGGGTGCTAGGCTCTCTCATAAGAACCTAAATGGCTCTCTCGAACTTCTGGTTTAATGTAAATTAAATAACAAAAGGGAAACAAGTACAAAACATCTTCAGTTGCACATTCAGAAGAGGGAGATGTTATAACTGAGGATACTGAAAGCAGTTTTCTGAAAGATAGCTTTCAGAAAAAAGATCAAAGTGGAAGAAGGAAATCAGTTGATTACCTAGATCAAATACCATCTGTGTACGGTTTAGAAATTTGTGTTTTTACAGTTTGATATGTTTATATGCCTCTAATATTTTAAGGTGCTGAATGTGTGCAGGTTTTGAATTCCAGCCACTATTTTGGCATTCATATGTGAAACTAGAAAAGAAAGTTTAAGGATTCAGGGTTTAGCAAATGATAAATATTTTGGTTGAATGCAGTGACTCTGCATTTGAGTGGATGGCAAGCATAATATGTATTTTTGAGTTGAGATTAAATGCAATTTGGGAAAGCTGAAGAAACAGTGGAGTATTTCAAACTTTGTGAAGATGAGGAAGCCTGAATTCTTGAGTGGCCAAATTATTTATTTCAGTGAGAATTGCATTTGCTGTTCCAGGGCTGAATGTGCCATGAACACAATGTGGTGTGAAGGTGCCCTGTGTTTTGGTGAAGCAGAGTGCTTTGTGTACTACTGGGGTGCAAAAAAGCCTCCTCCTGGGCTGTGGCAGAATTGGAGAACCACAGTTTGCAAATGCAGGCCAGAGATCTCCCTCTCTGAGTGTAGGAGCAGAAGCAACAGTTGGCCAAACTACAAGAAAATAAAAACCAAGACACTTTCAAAGATTAAAGAGATTTTCAACATGAAACTAGCAACTATGTTAGTGAGTCAGACTAAAACCATTCCATCTCCTTCACCCCTACATTATTTTCCTTCTCCCTGCCCTAGGTGACTTTCTATCTGAATACCTGTCGAGCTCCAGCTCTACCCCATGGCCTCAAACATACTCCTTGGAGAAAGGAGGGTTTGGGCTGGCAGTGGGAAGTGACTGGGGATGGATAAGATGAGGTGCAACGTTTGCAGGGCAGCCACCTCCAAAAATCCTTGTGAAACTGCAGGTTGAATGGAAGGTGGTAGAGCAGAAAAAGGAAATAGTGTTGGAATTGTTTGGGTAATAAGGCAAGCTTTTAATAGACAAGACAGTTGGGAAAAAAGGTAGGCCATTGAGGGAACTGTAAAAGTGATTTTGCAACTTACTATAAGTTAACTAGAGCTGTGTTAGCTTTAACATAAAGGATAGTCATTACTTCATTTTCTAAAATCATTAGTGTGCATATATAAATATATATATACTGTAACACTAATTATTGCAAGGTTTTTTGATAGTAAAAGTTACTGTTTCCCCAGTTCAATCTTCTTTGACTGAAGTTAGGATGTATGATGTTCTTAGGCTTCCTGTAAGGTTAATACTAAGTTTCTGTAGAATTGAAATGAGGTGAAGCATGAGAAAATACCCTGTCATTGTAACAACTGCACAACATTTGTGGTTGTATTTGTTTATTTTGATATGCAATTTTACTGAGTCAATCAGACCAGTCTTGTTTCATTGAGAAGCTGGCCAAAGTGCAGGAAATCTTGCATCCTTTCTGTAAAAGAGATTACTGTCACTGAATTAGACAGAGCAAGAATGTCAACCACCCTTTTATTTTTCTCTTTTTTTTGGAGGAAACAGCTCCAAACACATCATATTTAGTAACTTCTTTATACTAGATGGGCTCTTCTACAACTGTCATTTATTTTATTTTAGTAATATATGCCTGTATTTGGAATGATGGGGAGAGTTTGCAGAAATAAGTTATTTGACTTTTATTTCAATTACTATTTCTGTAGAATCATATCATAGAATATTTGCAAAGTGCATATGGAACACAGATAATATTCAAACAGGAGACTGGTGATCAGAGTTAAATTACTGGGCTCTAAATTTTTCTACATCCTCCTCTTTTCCTTCTTCACTTGCTCTGACAGTTATAGACCGTTCCTCTAATAGGGCTTGCATTTGAAGATAAGCCTGCATGTAAACAAATTAACTTTTCTTAAATGGAGAGCCATTTCATCTGCAATAATATACCAATTCATAAACTATCAGAAGCATATTTTTAAAAAAAGAAAAAGATAAATGACCCATTGTATAACACTTACTATTAGGCAGACTAGATGTCCCTGTGTTCTGGGAGATAAGGCTCTTGTATTATTACACCCTAATAAAATGAGTTAATGTTTTAGTATCAGAGATAAAAGGACAGTTGGATATATTTAATAACCAAACTGAGAAACACTTAATTTTAGTTGTCTGTAGCAATATAACACAAATTCCCCTGTAAAACAAATTGCACTTTTGGAATATACTTTAATGTGCATTCGACAAAGGAGAAAATGAGGTGATTGAAGTTCAATTTGTAGCATGTTATTAACCATTTCCGCTTGACTAGATGCGTAAAAGGATAATGGATGAGGGTTTTATTATTGCCTTTCTGCTAAAATGAAGTGGTGTAAAAGATAAGGTGATGAGATTAATGAACATAAGGAAAAGGCGTAATCAATCAAACTCCAACAGGGTGATGAGATGACAGTACTTGAGATTTGCAAGGATACATGTTTTTAAAAGTGGATTTTATCAACACTGACATTTTGTTTGGGTGGAATGCTAAGAAGCAGATACTTGCCAATTCTAGTTATTTTTTTGTGGGTTCAATTACTACTGTATATTTGAAGCTTCAACAATTAATGTAACAAATTAAAGTTATTAAGTCTATTGTTAAATTTAAAATCCACATTAAAACCCCCTATATGGTTATTAAAGGAGGACAAGCAAATAGAACTTCTGTCAAGCAGGAACAATGTTTTGTTGATCAGTTTATCAGTTCTTCACTGGTGGAGCACTCCTAGGTGTGTCTGGATGAGTTATTTTTAGTCTGTGCTACTGCCTCAAGTTTTGCATCCTGGTCATTTCAGCATTTCAGTCACTGGTTTTCATATGCTCAAGGAAGAGTGAGAAATGCTTTCCTTGCCCTGTAATAATTTCTCAAACATTGTACTCCACAAGATTTCAACTTCCAACTCCTCAAATAGAAAATTGATTGTCTTGTAGTGATAAATCCACTAAAGTTTCTAGCTGTAAATGTGTTCCTCTTTGTAGGATGAGATATTTTGTGCTTCAGATCTCAAATCTTCTTTCTGCTCTTAAAATTGTTACCTTCTTGAATATCTATAATGCTAACGTGTTACAGGAAGAATTGATTACAGGTGTTTTAATGCCAGATCCCAGATTCTTAAAATTACTTGTCAGTACTTCAGTTAGAGAAAACCCTAAAGGTAGATATTCTGT
>VZRO01006795.1:357328-568579 GCA_013397915.1 Daphoenositta chrysoptera
TTTTTTTTTTGAGAACACTGAGTTCCACACCAAATCACTTAAGAACTGCAAATGCCTCTGGAAAATCCATTTTCCTAATGCCTTCAGTTTCCTTCTCCTTTTAAAAAAACTTACACCTTTTTCAAAATGTGGAGTTGACTAGGAGGGGAGCTGCTATCCAGTTAGGGTCCTTTCCCTACTTGAAAAAAAGATTTAAGAAGGGCTCCCACATCATTCTTTCAAATGTGGTAAATTTATTTGATAAGAGTTGCCCATTAAAATGCTGCCTTAAGTTAGCTTTGTAAATGAAACAACCACGAGCAGGATAAATTGCTGTGTTTTTGCAAGGAACTTAGTTCTTGGCAGCACTTAGGCCAGGATGGATAGGATATTGCTATGGGGTTAGGATTTTTTAAAAAGAAGCAGTTGAAAATACTTTTCCCTCTTGACTTCAGCATTTATGAAACACTGTTACGTACTGGCTGGAAACTGGGGCTTTGGAAATACTCCCACATTAGGCTTGACTTTTTCTGGCTCTTAGGAAAACTTCCCGTTGTGCAAAACACCATCATGGGTTTGAAAGATAAATGCATAACACAGCCCAGATTAAAATTCTTCACAAGAGCTAATATTTTCACATAGACTTACTGCCCTCTCTCCTCCTGTCATCTGCAGAATTCTTTGATAGACTTATTTTTTATTGGGCCCTCAGGAGTAGCAAGTTTTAGATTTAATACCCCAGGGGGAATGGCAAGGCAAATCATGTTGTTGGATCAATTGTTCAGCTATCCCCAGACTGCTGTCTGTGTATCTGTTACACTCGAATCACATTTTCAAGCCTTTCTTATCAATCATTTGGACTAGAAATGCAGTTTTATTTTCTATTGCATTTTTAAACTGAAATAAGGGTTATGTTCTTGTTCTGTTACCCCAGAATCATAGATGTGGTTGTAGACCTCCCATTAGCTGTGCCCCTGGCTTGCTTAATTTTGGAAAAGGGTCTTTGCTTGTAGGAATGCTTTAAAGCTGAATTTATATTACTTTACTTTAGCATGTACTAAGATGAATATCAGCAGTTATTGTATAAAACCTCCTCTTCACATGGCTTTTTGTTCTTTACAAACATGGAGTAAGTTTTAATTGGACAAATTTTTCTATGGGTGATCTTAGGGGATACTCCCTTAAGTCACAGGCCAGAAAAAAACCTTGGTCAGTGACTGATTTCAGTCAGTCCTTTCATATGAGAAATTAATCTACTTTTGCAGGAATGTAAGACAAACTTAAGAATACAGATACAAAATATGAAGTATACTCATGTGGGGCTTTGTTACAAAAAAGTGCACGTAGGAAATGTGTCCTTTGATAAGTAAGAACAACTCCTCTATTTTGTTGTCGTATCTATTCTGCTTTGGTTTACAGTAAATGAACTTGCAGTGAGTGGAGAAGGGCTTGAGCAGTGAAGGGTTTTATAGCAGTTCTGTGCTATCTTCCATCCCAGCTTTTCAAAGCAAGAGAAAATTTCTTCAGCATTATATACAGTGCTGGGCATCCCAAATGAGGCAAATAAATGTCAGCCCCTGCAGGTGCCCCAGTTCGCTTGGAGGGGATTTGGTTCCTGCAGCACTTGAGAGTCTCTGCAGCACAAAGGTGGCATTAAGCCATTTTTACTTTCCCATCCCTTTGCAAGGGGCACCTCCTGTGCCACATCTCTCACAAAAAAGCACAGAATCTTCTAATGTAAACTGCTGGCATGGCAGCTTGAGAGTCTGACTTTTCTCCTTGCCTTCGAGAGGCACATCTGTTCTTCCATGCATGAGCTTGCTTCCCATTAATGAGCTGATCAGATGCAGTCTTTCTTGATGACTGGTATTCTAGCTTCCTGCCAGATGTGTGGGGGAGTTTTTGTTTTTATTTTGTTTCTGATGAAGGGATATGAAGGTCAGCTTACAGGTCGTCGATTAAAAAAAAAATCCTTCTTTTTTGGCATTGAAACTTATTTTTTCATTGCCCATTTGCTTTCTCCTCCTCCTTGTGCAAGATCAGATGGAAACAGCAGACACTGGACAGCTGCCAGTGTTGCAGGTGTATTGGTTCCTTCTTGGTTGTAATTGCTGCTTCCACTTGCACGTGTTCTGACTGGAGAGACCTTTGCTGGATCCATGGAGAAGCAGCCCATGGGAGAAGTCATATCCTGAAAGTGGTGAAATAGGCAGATGCAGGGCACAGCAGTGGAAATCTGACATGACTATTCTCATTTGCTGTTCAAAATAGGAATTTGAAGAGATATTTATAGCAAACGTGAGCCTTATTTTTCTAAAACAGAGGCTCCCCAGGCCAGTGATCACAGCAGCAGCCTGACAGAGCTCAAGAAATGTTTGGACAACACTCTCAGGCACATGGTGTGGCTCTTGGGGATGTCCTGTGCAGGGCTGGGAATTGGACTTCAGTGGTTCTTGTGGTCTCTTCCAACTCAGGATATTTTACGATTTAAAAAAAAAATTAAAAATTCAATGTCTAAATGCTTTTAAGAGACAGCAAAACAAAGATGGCTCCTACATTGTTTTCTGTGGCCTGCCTTTGAGATACTTGCTCCTGTTTCTTACCTTTCTCTATACCTAGTAATACTGCTGTGGGTCTGGCAATTGTCATAATTTTCAGACTGTACTCATTAAAGATCAGCCAATAGTCTGATAAAGATTGTTCTCCAAGACTTTTCTGCACTAGGGATTTTATAAAAGGAGAGGGACCAAGCAGAACTTTACACTTAAAAAACTTTAGGCTTAAGAAAAACTCAAATCTTCATCCTTTTTGTCGTTACTAAAAAAAAAAATCTCTGCTTGCTTCTTTTTCACTTTTTCTCTGGTACTTCCATCTTTAAACAAGGGAAAGCTTTTTAGGGCTTGTTTTGAAATCCTTTTTATTTTTTTAATTGTAGTAGCACTGCAACATCATGACATGATGTTGAGCCACTAGTCCTGTATTGTCTTCTATTGTCTTCTATTGTCTTCTACTAGGAAACTTTCTGTATGATTTATATTTTCAAAATACAGATCATGGTCATACTTATCACCTCGGAAACATACATCTATTTTTTTTTTCTTAGTGGGAATACCTAATTCTAGGGAGTGTGCTAAAAACTTCTGAGGTTAAGTTTTAAAAGAGTTTTAATTTTATGACCTCCTTTCCAATAATAAACCATTTCCATAATGAATTCTACCTGAATTTGTATTTCCTTTTTTTGTTAACTCACAAGGAGATGGGAAGACAAATTAATCAATCAGTTTTCACAGAGGGAAAATTTGGAACATCTAAAGCTTCCTGTTTGTCTTTTAGTTTTCTGCATTAATAAGCTTGAGGGCAAGCTAAATAAAAAGGTAGCAAGATTTGTGCTGATACAAAATTATGCACCAAAATAAGAGAGTTGTGAGGGATTTTTGTAAGCCATTTAGACACCTGCTCCGCAGCTGGATAGATTAAAGTGATGGCAAATGGAGTTTCCCTACCTAGTTTTCCAAAACTCTGTCTTACACATAGTAATGATCATGGAATGCACCACTGCGCCATTCATTACTACAAAGTCTTAATAGTAATAATACTTTATTTCAGCATTTTTGATGCAAATTCCACTACTTAATGTCATCAGCTTCTTTTGACTGCTTCTACACAGTGAGAAATCATTTCATGGAATTCTGCTCACTGATGCTTAAGCTCTCTTCTTGAGCTTTTGCAAAAAAATGTCATTTTTTCAACTTATACAAAATGAAATCAAAACGAGCTTTTTTAGTATTTGTATTGTGTCTGTTAAACTGATGGAATTCACTGACACATGAAATCATGAAGGTGTATGATTTAATGCAGTCCACAAAGACTACTCTGAGTTATTTCTAAATGATTGAAAGATTCTTGGTTGTGATTTGCTGTCTGTATCGTTTTACATAGCAGGTATATGAAGTCTGTGTACGTATGAACATCAGTGCTGTAGCAAATAGCATAAACAGGTAACCCTGGTAGAAGAAAAAATGTTGCCTTTCTTCAGGTGATATAAACATCTGTATGAGCCTTTTGTATTTACCTGTTGAGGAGCAGATCCAACTGACTCTTAAATCAGAATGTAACTAAATCAAGATATCAGTCAACTCCTACAAGAATCTGTGAATTCCTGCAATTCTGGCTCATTTTTCTCATAAATAAGCTTGCTGTCATATTTTCCCAAGAAAGTCATAACTTTATGTCCTTAACCTTGCAGGGCTTGGACAGTCACCCAAACCTATATTAATTTTCTTCTTTTTGAATTTCCACTATCTAGGCTGCATAATTTAACTTGTGTAGCTGTCTTTAGCAATCAGATGTTCCTGTTCCTTGGGTTAATTAAATGTTTTCTGATAGTGGTAATGAACCCCTGCTCTCTAAGAGCCAGCAGGGTTAATCAAGAAGGAAAAAGATTTGTTTATGAGATCTAGTAGAAGGGAGTAAGATAGTTGGTACTAAATTTGCTAACATTGTTTGCAGATTTATTAGTCTGTATGAGGTGTGTAGAACCCCACAATCAAATCAGAAAAGTTCAGAAATACAGGCTCCCCCAGTAATTTTATTTCCAAGTTAGATTGGAATGATCAGGAAGAAGGTTACCTGTAGTTAGTAGAAAACCACTTTCAGAAAATTTATATGCATGGGCTTTTTTTCACTCTGAAATACAGCTTCAATGGCAGGATAAAGGGAGAATATATAGTTGTGCAATCCTCTATTTTAATAATCTGGGAAGTATTTTTCATACCATCACATGTGTACTTCCGTGGTCTGTGACAGTTAGACTTTATTCGTATTATTCTTATTATTTCCAAGCATGTGGTCTTTTTATTTGTTCATTGTGTAGAGAGAAAATATTTCAAAACTGAATGGATCCAGAAACAGAACTAAATCCTAGCAAAAGATTAAACTATTTACAGGTCCAGAGGCCTTAAGGTATTTGAGGCTAATATAAACAGCATAATGTGAAACAGGAATTTCGGTTTGTGGTAAATCTGTCTGTCCCCAGCAGCTTCAGATAAAATAATTCTATCCTTCTCAAGCACATCAATTTGCTAGTCGGTGGTTCATGTATCAAAGAGCATTCTGTGAAAATATCAATATCATTGGTTAATATAAATGAAATTAATTTTTAAAGCTGGGCTAAAGGTTGACATCTGAAAAATTGCATTACTTTGCAGAAGAGAAATTTCTGTCTTCCAGTGAAATTTCAGGTCATAAGGGCAAGTAATTTTCACAATCTTCAATGGGAACCAGTGAAATATGAACTTCATTGTCACCTAGCCCCAAAGCGATAAGATAAAATGAGCTGATACATCATTTGCTGTGGTTTTATCATCTCCTTCAGTAATTGGAAGAGAAAACATAAGAGTCCTTTACCACCCCCCTCCCCAATCCCTTCACCACCCACACCCAGGCATAAGCCATTTTGCTCTGATCAATACAAAGGTCACCGAGTATTTATTTATTTATTTAATTTTTTTATGCCGGGTAAAACTGTCTGGTGGAACATTAAAGTAATGAATATGTTTAATTGAGTTTGTCACCCATGAAAATGCTGAACAGGATTGTGTAACAGACTGTGCATGCTCACAGGGGGGACCAGTTGGGAGGCTGCTGCTCTTTGCCTGTGGATTTCAGTGGCTGATTTTGTAAATATCTGAGATTTAAAGCAAGCATCTTACTTGTTTCTTGGAGAAATCTAAAATAAACCGATAAACAGCTGTGATTCATTGAAGAGCATATTGATATTTAAGATTATTAATAGTCTTATCTAATTGCCTGTTAGTTCGGTTGTACTTGGGTGTATTTAAACAAAGAGCAGAGTACGACCCTCTCCCTGTGAATCCTGCAGCCAGGAACTAAATAATACCTGGAAAGTAGAATCCAAGGATCCTCAGTTGCAAGGCTAAGGTTAAGGTAGAAATCCAGGTTTCTTCTGAACAGAGAGTCAGATTTAGTAGCCTCTGAGTGCTGTAATTTTGCCTTCCTCAATAAAAATGACCCTAAATGACCCAGAATGCTGCTAGAATGTATTTATAAATTTTATCTCTCAACTACAATCAAATTAGAATGTAAATTAAATGCTCTATATTTTTATTCAGTGCTTTGTTGGATTTTTTTCTTTGTCTTACATTATAACTTGTTTAAAATTATACAGATGTGCATCAGCTTTTTAAATAAACTATTTAGCTTTTATTTTACTCATGGCAGTTAAGTTGGCTGGCATATTAAAGTAATATAATTATTCAATTACTGCTTCAGTTCTATAACCCATTTGCAGACTTAATTACTTCTAGCCTATTCACATTTTCAAGATCAATAGTACTTTTCTATAAAATTAAATAAAATATATGATAGCTGATTGGCTTGCTTAACAGGTAAACCAAAATGTTCATTTAGTCTTCAGTAATATATTACTTTTCTAATTCAGGAGGTAGCTGTAGTGGTGGGATTTTTTTAACTATTGCATGAAGTCTTTTACAATAGACATTGTTTATGATCAACATTTAAGGAGAGTCTTGAAGAAAAGGTAGAATGGGGCATTTGTATTAAAAAGTGGAAAATGACAGAATATCTTCTGAGTAAATGAACATTTTAATGTTGGGAATTTAGCTGATATATTACTGTAAATTGTGAGGAGAGGGCTTATTTATGTATGATCTTAATTTGTGATCAGCACTGTGCTACCTGAGTTTTCCTGCAGCTCTGATTTCAGAATCTCTTCCAAGTAGAATTTGAAGCTGGCTGTTCTTTACTCACCAAAGTCTTGGGGGAGTTTCCTGCAGCTGTGCAGTTTTGGGGCCATCAGCATGAATACAGGGACTGAGTACAGCTTTAGACCTTCATTTCTAATACTTGAAGTAAAAGAAGGGACTTCATGCAAAGGTGAAAGTAGTTTTGTATTTTTAGTAATGTTGTCATGAGGTCTGTTTATCTGGTGTTGCCAAAGTCTAATTACAGAACAGTTTGTCTGATGAGATTTTTGGAACTGTAGAACTTTACAATTGGCTCATTTGTTTATGTTTTTAAATGAAATGGCAAACTATATAAATTGTCTTTTCTCTTGTAAGGTGCTGTATCTTTTGAAACAAATGAAATGAGCAGTAGATTAAATTTCAGTCTGATGTGTTGAATCAACTGAAATTCTGTAAATACTTTCTCACATAAGGAAGGCAGAACTATTTGTGCAGATTAAATTAGATTCTATACTCTCATTAGTCTCTGCTCCACAAGATGTTTCAAACCTGGTGGTGACAAAAGGCAGAAGTGAGTTGGTTTTAACCTCAAAATATTGTACTGTAGTAGGAAGAAAGTTGTTCTTAAGTTCTGAAGCAGAGCTCTATGTTGTGTGACTTATGGGTGAAAACAGGCAAATGCAGAAATAGTTTTTGAAAGTTGTAATTCTGATGTCAGAAATTATAACAGTGACTTAAAAAAAATGAAAAATTCCATTTGCCAGAATAAAAACGCTGAATTTAGTTTGAAGAACGAGTCAGTTTCTGCAACTAGGAGTTTCTATTAATATTTGCTAGGCAATAAAAGGTTGTGCTGGATTTTCTTAAGGAATGCTTAGCAGTACACATGAAAGAAATGTGTTTGTCTTCTGGACCTTTCATCTGCTCTAGGTGGAGTGATGAGCGGGAGCGGGGTAATGCTGCAGTTTCCATGGCAACTGGTTCACTGGCGGGCTAGACCTCTGTCTCGGGTGCTGTCAGTGCGCCTGGAGTTTCAGAGAGCACAGCGTCCCAAAGAAGGTCTGCTTCCACCTAATCCAGTTTTAATTGAACTCCAGAGACTTTGAAGTGAGGCTGCAGACCAGGCAGACCCTGCTCCAGGCCGGAATGAAGGCCTTGCTCAGCCCGGCCTCAGCTGCTTGTGTCTCCTGCTCGGTTTTGTTAATGAGCGCTTCAGAGAATGGTTGCAGCGGTGGCTGGGGGAGCTTCTGCGGTGCAGTTCCAGTTCCTGCTGTAAATCCTCTCGCACTGAACTCAGAAACTTCATCGTGCCTCTGCGAGGTGCACAATGCAAACCACCTCTGCTCTTTGCAAGTTGGTGCTTTTCCCTCCGGTTTTGAGGAGGTTGCAGGCAGCAAGCTCTGGGCCTCGTCCAAGGTTCCCACTCTCACAGAAAATGCTCACTTCACAGGGTAAAAGTAGTAATTATTTAGTGTGCCTTCTTTACTCACAGTATCCACATAGTAAGTGTTTGAATTTGCCACACACAGACCAATGGTGACAAACAGGCTGTTGTGTTTTAATTGTTACAGAAAAGTGGAGGTCACCACATTGCTGTCTGCCTCAAAAAATTGATCGCTGCAATTATAAGCTCCAGTTTCAAGATCATAAAATGGATGAATACCAGTGAAAAGTACTAAGAGGTTTCTGTGCCCAAGCACTGCAACTTTGGCTCCTTTGTTACCTCTTTTAATGTTGTGTTCCTAGAGGATATTTATATGCATGTGACAAAAGCCAACCACAATGGTTCTGAATAGCACCCCAGAATTATACAAATCTGCCAATTAGTGTGGATGGGTTATGGATGTGCTATGGGAAGTGTCAGCGTGGCCCAAGTCTCTTAGTTCCCCAGTTCCAGCAGTGTTTAGCAACCACTGACAATCTCTGGTCCTTTCATCGCTTTTCTAAAATTTTGTGCTGGAATAATTATGTAGCTTTTTCCTTCTCTTTCTATGTGTGTGTCTGTGCTGGGAGAGAAGTTGACTGTGGCAGTTGTATTGAGGTGAAGATGAGGGATTAAGTAAAAAGAAAGAAGGTGTGGGAGATGATTCGCTTTGTACGTTCTGATCTGTGCTATCAGCTTCTGCTTTGCCAGTCTTGTTTGCTTTTAATTCACGAAACTGCTACAATATTTTATGCTGTACCGTGTAGTACTTCTATAATGGTGCATCTGCTCTCTGTGCTACAAAAATGCAGGTTTTATTTGTCAATATGTGCTACATGTGAGGCAAAATCCTCCTTTGTTAACAACCTGTAAATAAATGATTGGTTTCATTAACAGTCTTTGTTATGGTAAGGGCTTGAATTTCACTTTTTCTTTTTTATACACAATATGTTGCTCAAGTGAAATTGTGGTAAGAGTGATGTTAACGAGGATTGCATCTGAGTCTCCTTTTCTGTGACGGGTTTCTATTAAGTGCTTTTGTGTTTGCTAAAATTGACAAATCTCATATTTTCCTTCTCCTATGGTTTGTTAGTCTGAGGTAGAGAAGTGTCCAGTCTCTCTGTCCTTTAACACCTACATAATAAAGCTTTGAAACGAAAAGGAAAAAGTGAAGCAACAAAGAAACAAAGTGACTGAGGACTGAAAATGGGATTAGTTTGAATTGTGAAGGCAGACTAAGCATCTGTGTCTGTCAGATGGGATGACAGGAATTGTAACAAGTTACTTTGACAACCGCTTACTCCATAGAGAGATTATGCTGAGTTCATTTGCAGGTTTGTGTTTAACCTTAGCTGACAAAATGTTACTTAACCTCTTATACAGCCAACCTTTCCAGTTCCAGAATTAATGAATGCTGCCTTAACGATAAACCTAAGGAACATTTTTTTCTTTAAAGACATTTTTTTTTTTGCTTATTTGTTACAGACCTGATATTACAATGCTGAAGGGAGTGCAGATACATCTAATGCTACTAGAAATACATTCCAGAATACGGAATTTTTTGGCACTTTGCTGAAGTGCCAAACATTTAATAATGTTCTTGAAACTCTGAAACGCTTATGGAAAATAGGCAGTTGTCTTTAAAGGAAAAAAATACAAGCAAATTTTTCAAACATTTGACATGAGTAGATGAATTCAGGAGTACAAAAAAATGCATTAGAGATTCATAGCATGATTTGAAGTTTGAGCGTATTTTAATTTTACTGCACGTTTTGCACATAATTGGTAGAATCCATGTTTGTGGGTCAAAGAGTTTCTCATTTGCAAGGTATTACCTATCCAGCCAACATATTTAAAACATCCTCTCTGTCTGTTTCTCCTAGATTCTGGCATATACAGAAGGACTCCATGGAAAATGGCTTTTCTCAGAGATTCGCTCTATCTTTTCCCGACGTTACCTTTTGCAAAATACAGCACTGGAGATATTCATGGCAAATAGAGGTACAGTGAGCCTAAAGAAATGACATGTGGGGATGTGAGGACATGTGTATTCTGTTTGGATGTTTAGTCATGGATTTGTGTAGGTAGAAGAAGGGCTTGGATTAAGTGTCTCATTATTTAGGTCAGTATATTTCTGCAGTTTGGTTTCTACTTTCAGGTTTTTTTCAATGAGAAATTATGATCAAGCATGAAAACTCTGCATTGTCAATGCCTCACTTTCATTTATATCCATGTTATTTGGCATTCTCTAAGGACTCCTGCTTAAGACATTCCTCCCTCTGATCTGTTATGCATGAAGGATTTTTTGTGTCCCTTTGGAGGGATGGTTGTTAGTTGTACACACCAAGAACAACGGAATGGACGAATTTCCCTACTGGATTAGACCTGTGACTGCTATGCCTTCATGCTTTATTTAAAATGTAGAACGTTGTTTTGGTAATGCTGTTGTCCAACAGAATATTAATCATGTGGATGGATACTTGTTGTACTCTCTGAAGTCATCAATAGCCACTGGTGACACCATCATTAGACTGTTAGTTAGATTTTTAGGTTGCTGTTTCATAAATATAATTTGCTTGTTTCAGACAAAATATGAAGATAGTATTTTGAAGATTATGTCTAGAAAACATCTAGAAAGTAAATTAGTAAAGGTGTGAACCAGTTAATACATACATTTTTAAAATTAGTTTTATACAGTCAATCTGTGCGTATAGGTTTAATTTCTATTCATAAAGGGAAACAAATGTAGACCTTGTAGGATTTGTAAGAGTGACAACTTCTGTTGAAATTCCTGTTAGTGATATACAAAAGGAGTCCTGGAAATGAAAAAAAAAACTTATCTACAGCAACCTGAAGGAAACTTAGCTAATCTGTTGAACACCTGAGCTTAGGGTTGCATTGTGTTGGTCAAGAAAGGCTAAAATGTGTAAAATCATTCTGTATTTCAACTCTTGTATTCACAGTGGGAGTCATGTTCAACTTCCCTGACCAAGCAACAGTAAAGAAAGTGGTTAACTGTCTACCTCGGGTTGGTATTGGTACCATCTTTGGGCTACCACAGACCAGGTATTTTAGAATTTGAGTTAATTTTATCTGTCAGTTCTAAGAATTCTTTATTTTTCATCAAACCAGCCCACGTGGTTTGAGGCATCTATACCTGCTGGTTTACAGAACATGCAGCAGGAAACTCTTAGGGAGTATCTTGATTTTTACTTTAAATTTTTGTTTTTAATAGATTTCTGTACATAGAAATGGGATTAAAATAGTTGAAGATCTTTTCTGTTATGTTCTGTAGTTTTTTTATATAGTCCAGAAAGAAAAAGTCTCTTGGATTGCAATTATTGCCACTCTGTAAGAAGAGCGGGATTTCTATGTACAGAAACAAATTATGTGTGAAAAATTTTAAGTGTCCATTGAAGACACAATTTCAAAATTTCACATCCATTTCTACTGATTAATTTGGTTGCGACATAATGGAGGTTATTAAAAAAAATAATCTGTGACAGTTTCCTTGAATTTTTTACCAATACCTGTGAAGATTTGTTAACTGAAACTATATATAGATTTATTTTTTTTTTCTCCCTAAGTGATGTGGGTTTGGTATTTACAGATGTTTTTGTTATGAACAAAACAGTCTTGGGAATTTTATGATAAACTCTCCTCTGTTTGATTTATCACTCCAAGGAATGATTCTACAGTCTTCTTTCACAAACATTAGGAAATCTGGCATCAAATTCTAAAAGTTTGAGTTATTTATGACTAACTCCCCAACATTGCCCAGAATTTAAATCTCGAGAGGATGGACTTAATAATGAAATTCTGTCATCTTATCATTGTTTTCCTTTGTTCTTGAGGGATTTAAAAAACCTCTCCTAAAAGATGACTTTATTCTTATGTGAAATTCTAAAAAGTATTGTAGTTTTCTTATTTAATGATATTCCATCTCTCTAAATCTCCAGTAACATATTTCTGTAATACATCAAGCCGTCATGGAGCAGCTGAATTTGCACAGCTGTAAAGGTTTCTGTTGGAAATTTTTCAAATCTTGACATACCCAGCTGTCAGATGCTTTAATTCTTTTATTCTTATTAGATTATAAAACTTTAAAAATGAACTTCAAGTATCCAAGTGGCAGTTTGATCTCCAGAGAAATCTAGCATAGACCTAGTAGAAGAATATGTACTACTGCCACTAAAATTCAGATATGTAAAAAAGGAAGACCCACCAGGTTTTCTCATTATTCTTTCCCCATTTTCTTTGTTTTCAGACGCATTTCTTTGGCAAGTCCACGACAGATCTTCAAAGCTTCCAACATGACCCAGCGATGGCAACACCGAGAGATTTCCAACTTTGAATACCTGATGTTTTTAAACACTATAGCAGGTACTGCTAATTACTATACATCCAAATTACTGTAATTACACGGAAAAGGAGTTAACCATGGCACAATCTCAACAGCCATGGGGCATAACAAGATTTGGCTCTTCTAATGAGTAATTTTTTCTATGTATGATTTTGTCCTGAAAAACTTCACAGAAATCCTCCTAAATTTACTTTATTCGTAATTTTACTTATGTTTATGTAAGACTAAAGAGGTATTCATAATACTGTACTGAGCTGCACTTTAAATCAGAATATCATGACTGTTGTGAGAGAACAGGAACTATATAGATTGTCTACTACTTAGGAAAGTCTCAGAAATAGGAACTTCTTTACCCTTAGTATTCTAAGTTTTAATTTTCATAAGTACTATCCTCCCTAAATATCATAGATGCAACAAGTTCTCTGTTGGGCTGGGAAATCTCAGCTATGGAGCAGGATATTCCTGGAGCCAATAAGTGCTAATGTTACAGGATGTATGGTTGGTCTCAAAAGAGAGCACAGTGCCTGGATTGCCAGTGCTGCTGTTCTAGGACATCATTAATCCAAACCCAACCCTAATTTGTATGCATGTATTTTTGTCCTAACCACTCGTTCTGTAAATGCTAACCTATATTTTGTTTAACCCACCTTTACCCCATCAGCTTCTAACCAGATGGGCTTCAGTTTACTAAATGGAGGCTGATTTTTGGGTCTCATGGCATCCCTTTTATTTTGCAACTTATTCTGTCCTGTGAGCAACTTAAAAAATTTCTCAATTTTCAGCTCTTTTCTGTGGTGTCGACAGTGGTGAAAGGGCTGTTAATTCCCTTTTAGGCTTGGCTCTTGCTAACACGATTGATATAAGAAATGCCTGTGCTTGCACTAATTGCATTTTATACAAATGGTCAGTTTTGGTGGTTCCTGTAATCAGTCATCAAGTCAGAGGTGCCAGGATGCTGGCAGATTTTTAAAAGTAGGGGTCGATCTGCTTGCCTCATTACTGCCAAAGAGGCACATCATGACACTGTTTTCTGTGGCTCTAATGAATGACCCTTTTCAGCTTTAATATATTATTGAAATAATAAATTGAATTCTTATCTGCTTGGTGTTCAAGGTGAAAAGAAGCAAAAAGATAACATTAAGGAAAGAGACAAAGTTGAGTTGCCCATGATAGGGAGTTAAAACAAAGATAGTTATCCCAGTGTCATGTAAGTAGCCTTAATCCTCAAAAAGAGATAGTGTGCAACGCAGCCAATTGATGAGGGAAAGACTTACTCTACCATTTATAAGTTCTGCAAACCTGGATGGAAAAATACTGAGTGGTGTAAGAAAACTGGAAGAAGAAAAACTTTGGTGGAGGTTTAGAAAATGTTTTCTGACAACCTTACAGATTGGATTGTATAATAATATTCCTGGGGAAGAGGTTAAAATCTGTCCTCGGAGACTTTGAAGACCAGGCTGAACCAAATCTCAGGAACATGCTGATTGAAGATGATATGAATGAATGAGCCTCTGCAGCAATATAATAAAAAGAGACAGGATCCTTGTAAAAACTATACATTTTCAACTTAGACACCAGGCTTTGGGGTGTGTATGTGTGTATGGGATATGTTTATTCTAAGTGAATGTTTTGTTTTTACTGGAAGAAGTACATTATTTCCATCTTGGATGCATGAATATGTACGCATGAACCTGCATCCAGACCAAATTTTCTGTCATGGTAAATGTTGGCATACCCATAGATGGACGATGGGCAAGGATGAATTCCCCTCAACGTGAATTCTCTAGATGAAACAGTTATTAATTGAAAAATTCCTCAGTCTAAATTCCTGAGCTGCTTCATTCTTCTTTCACATACTGTATTTACTACAGTATGTAAAAAGAATGCTTTAATTTTTTAGTGTCAACAAAAATCATTGACCCTTCATTTCTGGAAGTGTTTCACCTTAAAGAAACAGAAGACAAGATGACATAAACAAGGAAAGGAGAAATGCATAGGAAATGAGTGAATTTAACTGTCAATCTTACTGTATGCAAAGGAGTTTACAATTAAAGTGAAATGGGCTGAAATGGTTTAGATTAAATACTTGCAAATTGTCAAGTTTTCCATTATCCTTTCAAATAAAGCGAAGGAGAATATTGAAATGATAAAAGATCTGAAATAAACTGCAGTTCTTTTGAACAGCTCATAAAGTTATATTGTTGTATCTTTAGAGATTGGTATTTTAGTTAAATATAACTCTTTATTCACAGTGGGGTTTTTTGTTGTTCGTCAGGTCGAACTTACAATGATTTGAATCAGTACCCTGTCTTCCCTTGGGTTATCACCAACTATGAATCAGATGAGTTGGACCTTACGCTTCCTAGCAACTTCAGGGATTTGTCAAAGGTATTTGTCATCAAATTTACCTTTATATTTTTATCAGAGTAGCTTGCAGTCTTATAAATGTTTTCTGCTGTGTTTAATACATCAATGTTAAATGTACAACCATTAAAAGTGTTTCATTTCTCCATGTGTGTAGTGATAATAGGGATCAGATTGTGTAAAAATGAATTATTAATATATTCTTATTGCTTCTGATTGTGTCAACTTAATAATAATTGTTGTTGGAAGGTGCTCCTAGTTGGAGAATAGACATTACATTTCATTTCAAATTTTAATGAAGTTAGAAATGCTGGGGCTGTTAAAGATTAGAAATTAGCCTTTTTCTGTTTGTTTGGTTGGTTTTTTTTTCTGATGAGAACTGTGCTTTTTTTAGTAGCAAATCCTGTGATACCATTATATTTTGAGTACTTTTAAATCACTACCCATATCCCAGTGAGCAGAAATTTTATTTTATCACTTCCTCTGTGTACCCCTTCAGGTATGCTGGAATTATGCAACTGTCCTTTATCAGACAGACATTGGCAGGTTTGAACATCTTTTCCAAACAATTCCTTTCTGGCAGAGTAGCTGTGTGGGTTTTTTCAACAGTCCCCCCACCATTTGCAGATTCTATATACAGCCTTTTTATAGAATGTGATTATTCCCTTGCAATGCTTTCCCAGAAAGGAGTATTTCATTTAACAACATAGAAGCATCTCTCCTTTTCTCTTCAAAGACTGGCTGCACTGATCAGCAAGCAGTATCTTTTTCTAATAGGTAGCTTTTATGGGAAATGATTGGCACAGGGAGCAATATAGCTAATTAGTAGAGCTCTAATTAGTAGAAAAGGTAAGGAAAGTATTTTAATTATAGTTTTGGTTTTTTTTTAAAAGTCTCATATAAATTGGCCGTTTACAAGTAAAAAAATCCCCGTGGAAGTATGGCAGCTTTAAAAATTTTTGCTTTCAGTTTGCAATTGATTAAGCGAAACTCAAGTCTGTGAAAATCTCCAGATAATTGTTTTATTACTGATTTAGTATTTTAACCTTATAAAAGGTACTGTATAGTCAGCAAATATATATACTTATAAACACACATATATATATATATACATATATATATGTGTGTATGTATATTTGAATATATATATATGTATATATGTATGTATATATATATTTGAAGACTATACCATACCTTTTGAATGTCTATATGTACACATTTAAAGCCAAAGCAGAGATTCTGAGGTACTGTTGTTGTAATATTTCCTAGTAGTGTTACTTAATTTGAATAAGTCATTAACTCCAAGGTTTCTTAGAATGTCTGGCTGGCGCAGATCCATATTCATGGGTAGATCATCAAATATTTTTAATTTAAAGAAATCTTTAAAAGGTAAACATTTATGTATTTTAAAACATTTTTTTCTTGTGGAATCTAATAAATGCTTTTTAATAATCCCCTGGCCAGGAAGTATTTGAAGGTATTTCACAGCTAAAAATAAATGTCTCACCAACATAGAAAACTCTTGTGAATTGTACTTAAATGAACATTGAAAACTTGCAAGTAACATCAGCCCTGTGTAGCTTGAGTTAGTACGTAAGTTAAATGTGCTAATCATTAATTAATTCTATGGCCATGACATGATTTTTACAACCTCATTTTCCATTAACTTTTGTTAAATGGCACTTCTGCGTATATCAATGTCATTGCTGAAATAATTCAAGATGAGGAAGAGGATTCTCCAGGTGCTGTACTTCTGAGGGGTCTCCTTTGAATTATTTTTCCATTTGTAAGCATCTGTTCAGTCAGCACTGTAGTCCTGGTCTTTCTTCCTGCCAGAAAGAGAGAATCTTTTCCTCCTTTTAAGTTAGGTGCTGCACTTACCTCCATTTGAGAGATTGGATAGCAAACCTGCTCTGTTTCTGTGTGGTTTTTTATTAACATTGACTGGTCACATGAATTTCTCTGTTCATGAAAGTAGTCTTAGAAGAGGATTTCTAAGTGTGCTTTCCGTTCTGAGGGGATCTTTCTATTGCTGTTTCTGAGTGAGGACATTACTTAGATTCCATCTCTATCTGTATTCAACCTTTTCAGACACTTGCTTGAAAACTGGGAACTTTAAACAGCAAATAATTATTGCATATATATATACAGTGAGAGTCTTTGTGGCATACCTGTTTCAAATAAAGTAGTTCAAGTTTTGGGTACTTGGTTTTGGCATTTCTAGCAGTTGCAACTCCATGTAGTTTAAATGTTAAACTTTGTGGCAGAAAATGAATTTGTGACAAGTATCTGGAAGACCTTGCTTATACTCTGCTATGAAAATTTGTGGATGTCATGTGTGTTGTGATATTTTCATTGTAGCACTGTTGTCTTGGGAGTAATGCTTCCAAATACGTGCTAATTATGTATTGTAGCATGCCTATGCTTTTGCTATGCTAAAGGTTTTTTAAATATTTAAAGATATTTCACTTCAATGTCTACATGGTTTTAACAGTCATTTATTTCCTTTTCTTATGCATGCCCAGAAAGTCATCACAATTTAGTGCTCCCACTGTGCAAAGAAAAGGAAAACTTTGATTTCAATCTGTCAGAAAGGAAGTCAGGTCAATATTTTTGCTTTTCTTGGTGCCTAAGACAGTGAAGAATTTACTTTTAAAAAATTATTTAGAAATTGCTACTTAAGTGTCAAATCTAAGTAACAGTTTTTTTTAATGTGTCAGCTAGAAGTCCACAGCACAGATTTAAAGAACTGCAGAGTGTAGGTTAAACCAACACTTTATTTAAGGAGCTTCTTAGGACACTGTTTTGAACATCAGTCACACAATGATAAACCAAAGCAACTGAAATGGATTGTGGTTAATATTACTGTCAGCCTGACGAATGCTCCTGACAAATGCCAGGAGTGCACTGCCAGCCTGTTACCCTGCTTTGACTCAAGTGTTTATTCCTTAAGAGGTGACTATGGTTTGGAATGAGTATTACATATTATATTTATAGCAGTATATATTTTATTTATACAGCAGACACAGTTTCCCACCAGAACGTGTGGCTTTTTCTGCATTACTTACGTTATTCATAAGCACATTCTTTTCCTTTTCCTTATTCAGTGGAAGCAATAAATTGCATTGTGTTTCTCCACTTGCATAAGGAAAGAAAATAGAAGTAAAAATACATGGCAAATACTGAGATACAGAAGCATGATTTTATATTCTGAAAAGTTTGTTACAAGCTCTTGCTGTATGCAAGGAGTTGTTGATAATTTTCCTTTTGTAAGGCACAACATTGCTGTAAGATCATAAACTGACACTACTGGAAGAAGAAATTTATGCTACTCTTAAATCTTCTTTTCTCTGCACTATAGCTACATGTGTACATAATAATGTTTTTATTCATATTTTTATCTATTCCATGCAATATTTGCTAAATCACCATCAATTTTATAGGGGCTGTTATGTATGTAATGACTTCTTTTTCAGTCAAGTGTACAAAAGCAACAAATAGCTCTCACCTTCAGTGAAGTGAAGTGTTTAATTGGTATGTGGGAGCCACTAATATAAAATACATTTTGACAGAAGAGAAGTAATAGATTTTTTTACTATGAAAAATTAGAGTAGTTCTGATGTTAACTTCACTGCTGGGTGTTCTTCAGCATGCCAGCCTGGATTCTGTTGCAGGGTACCCATATCAGGAGCACAAATTCACTGCATATAAAACTTGTGCATCCTATTTTCCTTTGTGTGGAAGCAGAGTGGGATGGGAATGAAATTTGCTTAGTTATTTACCTCTTGGCAAAGAGAAGGAAACTAAAAAATGGTTTGATGTGAACCTATTAGGGTTTTGCAAATTTTTAAAAGACATCTGTTTGTCTAGAGAATCATTAAAACCTGTACAGATATTCTGTAAACCAGTGCTTTCATGTAGGAAATGTAAATTGCATTTTGTTCAGGTCATGCTCTAACACAAAAGGAATGCAGTTAAAACTGATAAACTCACCAGGACTCAGTGTCCTTCTAAGCATAAAGCGTGTTCAAAAATTGGACATTAAAGGAGGAGGAGAGGAACAGTGTGAGAAATAACAAGAGTGGGTGCAATGGCAGTGAGTTACTTTGTCAGGCAATTACATCTGGAATTTAGGCACTAACACTTTTGAGGCTTGGCACTGCTGGGCTCAGCACCTGTCCTGGCTGCCTTGTCACTGGTATCTCAGGTAGGAAATTTGTCATCTGTATCTGTGACAAAAGATACCACTTAGTTAAAAAGTATTCCGATGTCAGACAGGGTAACCTCAGAAGGAAGGTACAAATACTCTTTCTTTCAGGGCGCTTCATGTGAATCCCTGCTTAAAACAGGACATTACAGGAAATAAAATATTTCAAACTTTGTATCAGAATCCGTGGTACTTATGAGAAGGTCCATTAAATTTTCTAGAATTTTGGATATCTCAAGAAACAGTGTTAGAGGTATTAAGGCCAGCCTGAGTGATACCTGGGATATCAATGATATCGGAAAAGGGGACATATTTTTCATTATTTCTTTTATATTCTGTTACGGATTTTGATATTTTTAGTATAAAGTGTATTTATCAGCTCCTATCCATTCAGATAACAAGTTTTCATGCTTTTTTTTGTGAAACACAAATTTCTTCTTGGAGGAGAGGAGCACTCCCTCCTCTCTAAAATGTAGGTTGACAGACCTAAACATTTGACATAACCACACTGGGAGAAACTTTCAGGAGAAGGGGAGCATACAAACAGGAAATACTCTGAGAAGAACCTTTCTTGTGTTGGTTCCATTTAGGAAACCATAAAAGAGCAAAATCTAGCTGGGAGAGTAAAGACCCTTTATTCCTGATCTGGTTTCTTTAATACACAGAGAGCTGAAAAGGGAAGGTGGGAAGAGAATTGTAAAGATCCTCTTTGAAGGAAGCTGTGCAAGATTATTAAGTTCACATCCCATGACAGTGCTAGAATTTTAGGACTATTATGGGCTTTCTTTGTTTAGATTGGATAATCTGTTTTGTAATTAGAAACAGTACAAGCTAAAGCGTCGGGTAGTCTGTTATATTCCCATGGAAGTTTGGACTTAATAGCATAATTTTTCCCCTGTTCTAAACGGGGAAAAGGGATTTTGGGAGACTTTCGAATGCCGGTGACGCTCAGACAGATGCCGTCATGGATGAGCAAAAAAAGGGGTCGATTATCCTTTCTGACAGCTGAGCCGCTGTGCTGTATGGTTTCCTGAGGCACATTCGCCAAAATTGGGAGGCAAAGGGCCCCGTGGGTCCGTCCCTCTGTCCCTCTGTCCCTCTGTCTCTCTGTCTCTCTGTCCCCAGCCCGTGTCTGCAGCACCACGGTCAGGGACGCTCCAAAAGCGAGCCTCGTCCCCGCCAGCCTCGGCTCCTCGGGTTCAGCACCGGGGACAGGGACATCCCGAAACTCTCTCGGGGAGAAAAGGCAGGGACAGAGCTACGAGGAAGATCGATTTGTTTAAATTAAGTAGCTATTGGATTGTTAAGGCCGACTTAGACATGATCATTAGAGAGACTCAACTGGTTGGATTTTAGTGTCAATTTCTTGTTTCGCTTTCAGGATGGAGATTTTTTAGTTGATATGGTGATTTGAGCTTCATGCAGCATCTATCTCAGGACCTTTTTTGTAATAAACATGTGATTTCCATGTATTTTGTAACAAACCTGTGATTTCCATAGATTTTTTGTTTCTCCACAACTCCTATGGAGACCTGCTGAGGCTGAAACTTGACCAAAATATATCTCTGAGATGATTTATCAAAATGTATTGTCTGAAATCCTACTCTTAGTGTAGATAGATCTAAAAAAAAAAAATTCTGGCAATTTATGTTGCTCTATGACAGTGTCATAACCATCGTTATCAAAGCATCCCCTTTGGGTTTTTTTCTTGTCTTTAGTTGGTTGTTCTCTGTGTCACAACACCTCCAAAGAACATTACAAAAGGATGATAGAATGCATCTCATTGCCATTCTTACGTCCTCTTTCATCTTCTCTTCCCACCAGAGGCTTATTTTCTGAAGTCAGAAGAGTCATACTATTTGTACTTCAGATGTGTATATCAGTTTCTAGGATCACTTAGATAGCTTATCTTCAAGTAATCTTTTTTAAATTTTTTGTTAAAATTTATTGAGGTATTAGGGCAAAAGCCAAGTTTACAATAGCAAAAAAAATAATTTTGGTAATGAGGCTAATAATCTTGCTTTGCCTCAAGGAGGTGTATTGTTTGGAATGTAGAAATTTTCAAAGATACGAGAAACCATAGCTCAAAATTAACCATGGATGTTCCAAATGATATTCTAACTTTGTATCTGCTGTTATTGTCCATCTTGCTCTTTTTTCAGTTTTAGGTGCCCTGAACATATGTCATCTTCTAATTGGAAATGAACTGAGGGATCATTTTTTTAAATGATCACAAATGATCATAAGAAACCATAGGACACGTGTCTGGTCATAAAATTTACTAGAAATCAAAATAAAGTAATTTCACACATATCTTAGGCCATAGACATTTTAAATGTGTGTTTTCTGTCTTCGTAAAGTGAAGTGAATGTTATTCCCTTGATATGGTCTCTCTTCCTTTTTATATTTATACATTTGAACTCAGCAGATCATGGATTGCTACAGCATGCATCTGTGTAACTCAGATTTCTGAACAGGCACAATGGTGGCTAAGTTGAAGATTGCACTCATATGGGAAATGAATATGGGATTTATCTCACCTAACTGGAGCTTTCTAAAACTGAATTGGTCAAACTCCTAGGAGCAAGAGTCCTCTTGGGGTCAAACAACAATCCAGGTTTAAAAATAGTGGTCACAAAATGAGATCATGGTAAAATAATAATAATAGTAATCTTCGTTTAAGGGGGCGTTTGTGGTGGTTCTCAGGCTGTGGACTTACTTTGATGCACACATCAGACAGTATTTCTAAAACTCAAACATCAACATATAAAAATGTAGATCAAATGAGGGAAATCAATAAAAAAAGATCACTAAGAAAAGATGGTATGATCCTAAAAGCTTGAGGTGAATAGTTTAACAAGATGAATTAAAGTAATTTACATATCATATCCAGGCAGTCACTTGAAGCTGCATCAGAATCAGAAACACAAGGTTAGTTTCCAAAGTGGGGTGTTCACCGACATTCCAGAAGTCTGTTTGGTACTTTATACTGTTCAGCATGTATGCTAATCTGAAAAAGAGCGTGAAAAGGGAGCTGATAAAACTTTCTGACAATGCTCATCTGTTGATGGTATTGAAGGTGATGGCTGACTAATCAGGAGACCTTATGAAACAGGGAATAAGATGATGGATGAATTCATATTAGGAGCAAAGCAATGCATGTGTGAAACAAGATACATTGATGGGCTCTTAGCTGACTATTTATATTCAGGATTGATATAATCTGATTGGAATAGTTTTATGAAACAGTACAGACTACAATAAAAAACTCCTTATACATTCCCCAGTACACCTTTCTAGCCTGCTGCTTCTCTTTTTCTCAGGCTTGGTGCTTACACGTGATACAGAATAATGTATATTTTGTGTGCCCTGACAGAAATCTACAGAAAATGCGAGTTTGTATCAGTTTTTCGCCTGAGTTCCTGTGCTCTTAGTACAAACAAAAAGAATGATGTTTTTAGTTCTGATTGTCTTAAGTGGGTCTGGTGTTAGGTACAATGGCTGCTGTTTTCTGTGGCTTGTGTGATGTGCTGGCAGAGGAACATGGTCTGTGAAAGGAAGGCAGACAGAGAACGTTTTCATCTCCTGCTATGACTCAAGTGCATGTGGCTTCTCACTTAATCCTGTTTCTCAAAATCCATGAAAGGATTTTTTGTTTGTTTGTTTTCTAAGCAAGTGTATAACAGTGCAAGGTTTTCTTTCACTTGACAGGCTAAGTCATGGAGAGTACATGCAAATGTTTGCCTTTGGCTGGCAGGGTTATTTTCTAAGTCAGGCCATACCCTCCTCACTGCCTGCAAGCAGCTGGATTTCCCTCCTGATTCCCAGGGACATGCAGCTTCCTTTCTCCCTGACCTCTTGGAAATGTACAGCATGTAACAACTGTCTTCAGTGTGGGTTCCCAGCAGTATTAGGGTGTAATACCCCAGGTACCCAGTGTGTGACACATTCAGTTGTGCTGAACAATTTATTAAACCTTACTGTGCTTCATTAGTGTGTGCTTAATGAGTTTGCAGTTCAGCAGTGCATTGTTTTGCAATCTGCTACAGGTGCTTGTAATAGCATTTGATACTATAGGTAGTATTATAAGGGCATGGAGATTTTTCTTTTAAATTCAAATTTCTCCAAGATTTAGGTGACCTGAGGCAAATCCTGTCTTTGACATATTGCTAAAACATCACTAATATTGCATAATAGGGTTTTTTTTTAATTCATTTTTTATGCTTAACATTAGCTTATGACCCATATTTTTTAACTGTGAACTTTGGGGATCTTCTGTCTTTTGCACCATTAAGTATTATTTATATTGACATGTTCAGACATTCTAGTTATTAGACCATCTTTAGATCAGATTTTCCTGACTGTTCCTGCTGTCTCAAAGGAATATGCATGCTCTTGAAAACATCTGAAATATAAACCATATGTACAAATACTTGTAATTTGCATGCACATGACTATTTTCTGCCTATACTTGAGCCCTTTATTGAATCCTCAGTTTCTTGAGGATAGAAATTGACGTATTTAAAAATATTTTAGAGCAGAATGTGATCATGTGTTTATATCAAAATAGGTAGACTACACTCACTAATACTCGTAATTATTGCAGTTTCAACGCAAAAAATATTCAACCGTGGGATTCCTTATTTTACTAAGAAAGCACATGAAATTCAAGCAGCTGCTTGTGTTCTTAAGTGACTAAAATATGATTTACAATTAATAATAAAAAATAGCATATCAGTTCAGAATTACTGTGTGTCACTGAAATGCTTCCTGGGGAAGAATAAAAAGGTTCTGTCAAGTTCTGTCCACTTGGCTTCAGATAAATTTTGACATCCAAGTTCATAGTTCCTCTTCCTAGCCTAGCTGATGTAGGTTTTAGGGGGCATCTGCTGTAAAAACAGTGGTTTTTTGTGAATGAATTGGTAAGGACTGTTTTTCTCCTTGATAAATAGTTTTCATTTTTTAAATCTTACAGCTCAAGGACACTTTGGGTGATCAATGAGGGCACTTCAAACAGTTCAGCAGATACTGTGTTGTTTTCTTTGGGATATGGTTCTTTAATGAATTTGAGTTAGATATGCATTAAAGATAAGATGCCCTCTAAAGAAGATGGGACCTAATTTTTAAGAAAACCAGAGCCAGTTGTTTGAGAGGAAGAATGGTGTGGCCTAGCAGTGAGTGAGAATAGGTTGAGAGGGGGGAATAGCACTTTTTGGCTGTTCTCAAAACCAAAAATGACAGATGACAGAGGAATGGTCTGCACTAGATGAGTTTATTCCCAGATATTTCCCAGTTGACTTAAGTGAATAAAGTTTGGGTTTAGTTAAACCCTTGCATCTTGTCTTTGTATCTGTGTTTGGGAAAAAGAAGTTTTACTCAGGGATCAGGACGTCCCACTGCCAATAATACAAGTATTGGCTAGTTCAGAGAGTTAATGATGTGTTGGTGATACATAAAGTAACTAGAAAAGGTTTAAGTGCAGCAGAGTTTCCAGCACTTGGCATGTTTATGGAGGTGAGAAAACTAACACTGGAACACTGAACACATTTCAGTTTTCTGTATGTAAGAGTACATTGATAAGTGGTCAAGCTGCAGAGAAATCTTAAGGGTAGAAGAAATGCCTCAAAATGGAAGACCTGAAGAGCTCAATTTCTTACATTTATTAAAAAGTTTAATTATCATCTGTAAGTATCCTTGTATTCAGAACATACTGGGTAAGTACAGACTCTGTGATATGTCAGAGAGAAACTTAGTAAGATCTCTTTGATCTTACACACCAGTAAATTTATAATCAAACTGAAATACATGTGTTTTTTAGAATGAGGATAAGAATTATCAGAAGAAAAACCTTCCAAGAAAAGTAGCAGATGGTCCATGTACTCAGGAGTCAGATGACTTTCTGGAAAGCAGATTGGCCTAATACAGCTCATGCTGTAATCAAGTATAAATAGTTGGGCTCAAAACCATGTAATGCAAAGGCATTTAACCTCTTGTCATACAAGCTCAAGGCTGGATGAGATGACCTAAGGGTCCCCCTGGTCCTTTAGGCCCAATACGAAAAGTATCAGTAATGAAAACCAGATAGTCATCTTGAAAATAAGATGTATGGGAAACAAACATCATACTTGGCAAGGATGCTACCAAACATGATTCAATAATACAGACAGTTGTAGTCACAGGAATACAAGTACCTGGTTGTATGTGGATAAGAAAACAGTGTAAGAAATCTTTTTTACCCTCTTTTTTTCTTTTTTTTTTTCTTTTTTTTTATTTCTTTCCTTTTTTTTTCATAGTGAAGTTGTGAAATATTTGGAGTAACACTATTTAAAATGTGAAAGCACATTAGATAGGAATAAAAAGCACCTCTTATCTTCCTAAATGTAGAACTATAAATAGTCATATTGTATTTCTTTCTTTATAAGACTTCAACCTGCTTATTTAGGATCATTANAGATTCTGCCCTCTACAGAGGAGCAGTGAACATTCTGCTTTCTTCTGTTGGGTGCAGCAGGGCCTCTTCTGGAAACAGAGGTAAGATGGGTTACTGTTCCAATGTCTGGCACAGAGTTAGAGTAAGAACTAACAAATAAAACTGTACACCGTAGTGTCTGGACATATTTGACAGCAGTAGATGATAAGAGTCAGTGTGTTTTCTCAGTTATTTTTCAGCAAACCATTTTTCTTTGTTATGTTTCAAAGGAAGCAAGCAAGCTTGGTCCAAAGACCGAGATTTACTATATTTAGTTCTTGGTAAAAATATGAAGTTATTTATTTTGAGGTATTCCTATATTTGAGGGTACTTGAAAAAAATAATATCAAATGAGTTGTTTTGTTTTAAGAATGGCTTGTAACTTTCATAATTGTAGCACGTGTTGTTACAACAACCACTTTGGGCCAAAAAACAGGTGATCATGCCTTGGAAAATGTGAAGACAGAAACCACCTTACCCCAGTTGTTTCCCCAGTTTGGATCCTCTTTTTGAATGAACAATGAACAAGTGAACAACCATACCAATCATTCATTTTTCAATATGATCTGAAAACTTAGCAGCCATAAGTGATTTCTTTCTTCATTTTTACTCCTGTAATCTCATCCATTGTTTATGCTCATTGGAATTTTTTTCTTTCTACTTTTCATTTTTCCCTCTCCATCTAAATAAACTTTTTTTATTGGTGAACCTATATCTGATTTTCCTCTGGGCAAAGAGGTGCTGCAAATAAAATATGTTCTGGAATTTCAGGATATGAAAGCTTTTCATCTCATTCTTCCTTAGAAGTCTGTAGCTATAGGGAAACCGTGTTGAGTAGTGTAAATTTGTGGTTTCACAGCCACATCTAGCACAGCTTAGTTTGGAGTTCCTCTTTTTCCCTTGGCACTTACCCACAGGGAGGGAATACAGTATGTAATCATGATTCCCTGTTAATTTTGTGATATGAAATAACTGAGAAATTTCCATTATTTTTTTTTTTTTGCTTTATTCTGTAGTAAACTGTGCCCAGTGCAGTGTAACACAGCAGAATCACCTCATCCTTAGAAGCAGTTGTCAGAAAAATATGGGCCTGCCTGGTAGAATGTATTAGCCCAATACATTGTCTCCATTTTATTATGAAGCTGCTGGGGAAGCTGTGATATACAGCACTGTCATTACAGATCTATTGTTAGAAGGGCTCTACAGTCTTCTGTGCACTGCCATTAATTTATAGCAGTAAACAATATGTAGCCCTCCAACTGCAGCAAAGCAGAATCTTTTAATGAGGTGGATGTTATTACCACAATAAATCAGCGCATTCGTGTAATGTATAATTCAATGTGTGTATTCCCACTGTAACTTCTCTGAGTAAGCTGATAGTGTATCATTGTCAGTGCACAGCTCCACAGTTCTTTTTTTTTTTTTTTTTTTTCCCCTAAGCTTTTTTTGTTTGGGGACTTTTTTTTATTCGCTTGCAAATAAATGTGACATGTCTTGATAGTTGTCCTGTTGCAGGCTTCAGAAACCAACTGTAACAATAACAGCTAAAATCAATACTGTGGATTCTGGCTATATAGATCTCTGCATGATACCTTTTTTTTTTTTCATTTTTTGAAAAGAGAATGAAATCAATTCTAATTGGGTTTAGCTTTATATTCAAGGAATGTAATTCTATAACTATTGATTTGGGCTATACTCATTTGGAGAGTAATAATAGAGGCAGATAAAGAGAATACATAAAATGTTACAGAACCATACAGCACAACACTGTTCCTATTTTTAATTTATATAATTTGTCTACCAATGACCTTCTTTCTTCTTTTTCTCCCCCAAGCATATCTGAGCCTTTAGGGAAAATCAGTACAGATGGAGATTCCAAAATGGTTCTTGTAACAAAGAGACTTCTTGGAGTCAGTTTCATACTTCCCTGGAAGAAATTTGCTAAATCAGATAAAAATCCTTTTACACAGGAACAACTTCTTTTAAAGGGTTATATTTCAAATTAGTGAACTGCAAAAATAGTAATTAACCTAAGATGTTTTTCTTTATCCTACTGCAATGTGAAAGCTGCTCTAAGTAAAAAAAATGTAAGATTAGATTTTAGGTCATTCAAAGATCTAATCTGCCCGAGAAGAGAAAATACTTTGAAGCTTGTATGCCAAATTTCACACGAGCTGCAAAGAAGCGGTTATTTGAATAATCATCATCTCAATAGCAGACACAGTTTTTCACTTGAACTCTGCTTGAATTAAAGATTAGGTTACTGATACTTTTGTTCAAGGACTTTTTGTTTTTCCTCACCTTGTAGTGTGTTCTTAAGTATATTTATTCTTGGAGAAAGAAGGAAATATTTTTTCATGTTTATTCTTTGCTTATATTTGAATGCACCCATTGTCCGTACAGATGAACATAATTTACATTAATAACATACTAACAGTGTGCTCAATCTGTATAAAGATTGTATGGTATTGGATACATATTTTGCATATAAATCCAAAGATATTTTAGAACTGTTACATCATTTTACTTGTGGAATTGCTAAATTCACTTTTGGGTTTCTCAGTGATATGTGTGACCTACACTCAGGTTTTTTCAAATAATTTATGTAAAAGTCTGCAGAGGAAATGCACAGCTCTAGATAACAAAATATTATGTTTCCTTCTTTTAAATAAATCCCTGGGTGTTTATATTCTAGGTAAGCACTGAACAAAGAATAATAGCATTGGTGAAAGTGTGGTAGACATTTTTAGTCGTACATATGCTGTTTCTTTTATATCAGCGTTTTTCATTTGTCTATTTCAAAGGTTAAAATTCTATGTATTAAGTAAAACTTGGCTTGAGGTGGTAAATAGAAAACATAGAAACAAGAACAGTAATATCAAAATTCCAAATCCACTGTTAATAGTCTACCACCCCATCAATCACTACTGTTTTTCTCCAAAAAAAATCTAGAAACATTTCTCAGTGTTGCTTACTATTTGCTTAATAGTGTATTCAACATGCACACATATCCACAGGCACCCAAGTTAAACAACACTTTGTCCCAGACATTCCACTGTGAATTGGATGGAGTCAGTGACTTGAATCAGCAGTAAATGGAGCCTGTATTAATGCAGAAGAGATTTTCCAACCAGCCATGTGTGTGTGCATGGAATCCTGGTTCCAAGTACACAGATCTCCTCGGGCGCTTACAGGAACCAACATCTGCTTTTGCAAAGCACCAAACCCAGTCTTCTCCGTGCATGCCCGTAATTCTGGTCACCAAAAAGAGCAAGGGGAGTATGATGTGATAATAGCCACATTAATTTTATTTGTTTAATGAGTTCATTTTTACCAATCTTGCAGCCCATTGGGGCTTTGAACCCAAAGAGAGCAGCGTTCTTCGCCGAGAGATACGAGTCGTGGGAAGACGATCAGGTCCCAAAATTTCACTACGGCACCCATTACTCAACAGCAAGTTTTGCACTCACATGGTTGTTAAGGATTGTAAGTATGTCTTTTAAAAATGCTTTTCCTTTAAATGATAATCAAAGCGACAAATATTTAAGCTAAAACTGAATGGTATATGAGAGTACTTAAATTTTCTAGTAATTGTAACCAGTAGCGTAGCAGAAATGTGCTCCAAAGTTCAAGCAGAAAGTTTCCATTTTTATGGTACAGCCTTTTCAAATCAGTAAAGCTTTTTCTCCTTAAAAGTTGCTTTTTAGTGTACATACTTCTTTAAATATCGTTAACTTTCCTTCCTTGCATATTTTCTGACTGGACCAAGTATCAAGCATTTGTAATTCTTAATTAATGTATTTAATTTTCCCCTCCTAATGAGTGTGAGTTGGTTTCTGATGATTATGAAGTTCTGTGGTGTAAATAATTAATTTTTAAAATCTGCTACAATTTATATGGAATTTACTTTGAGCTGCTACATATTGATAATGTATTGGTTAAACAATACATTTTTCAATAAAATTGAAAGGCGATTTATCTCCTAGAAGTAATTTCTTTGGGAAAGCATTAGCAGCACATCATTAATTAAAGCTTGTTAGAATGTACAAGCATACATAAATCCTTGAAGTAATTTATAGTGCTTAGCTAATTTCAAGCAATTATCCACTAATATGTGCTTAAGTGTAATTTAACTAAGAGGAGGCTTTTAAATCTTCCAAACATTTTTCTAAATCATAAATTATATATGAAACAATAACAGTCCTAGAGCTCTCAGTATTGAATGCTACCTTTTAGATTAACAGATCATCTTAAACAAAGTAAAACATATTATTTTTGTTACATGCTATTTTAATAAATATCTAAGATATCTGAGCTTTTTCATGTTACTGAGAGCAATTTGTGTCACAACTGACTGTAGTTTCTACTTCAGCCTTTGAGTATTTTCTTTTGGTTTTATTTGCTTTTCTTTATCTGAGTATGTATGCATGGAGCAAGATTAAAAAGCAATTATTGAACAAACAAGCATCAGTTTGTATTTCTCATTCTTAAATACTAGAATTAACCCTTTGCTATTAATCATGTGTCTGCCAGAAAAATAGCATCATTCACAACCAGACCCCAAAAGAATAATAAATTCCTTGTTTTACCCTGAAATTTCTGAAGAGATGCTTTGTTGTTTTTAGTGAATCTTTTTATATATGTTTAGGAACCCTTCACAACACTCTTCCTAAATCTACAAGGTGGGAAGTTCGATCATGCAGACAGGACTTTTTCCTCTATTTCAAGAGCGTGGCGCAACAGTCAGCGTGACACTTCTGACATCAAGGTAAAACACTTCCTGAAAGGTAGTAACGTGTTTTAGACTGCATCTGCCTTTATTGTAGCTGGGAGTGTAGGATGGAAGGAAGAAGACTGGGAGCTATCCCACCATTTGGGAAAACATGCAAGGCAGATGACAAACGGTTTTACTTCTGTCGGAATATTTCAGTGAATTCTTTTGTAAAACTGTAGCAAACGTTTCTAGCCCTGAGACCAAAATATCTTGAACTGCGGAGGAAAACAAAGGAGACAAGGATGCTGGCAGTGGTGGGCAAGGTCAAATCCAAGAAGATAGATTAATATCAGAGTTGGCTTTTTGTAATGGAAGGAGGGATGGAAAAGTGCAGTGTGAATAAAATCAGGGGCGAGCTCAAGGATGTCATGCTGATGCCATGATGATTTTTTGCCTTTTTATATACCCCTTTTATATACCCTTTTATGTATCCCCAGTACTTTTAGCCCACATACTTGTAATTCCTTAACTCTGATATTTTAGACTCAATATTCCATTAAGCCAGGAAACCAAACATCCTGGAGGCCTCCAGTTGGAGGCCAGAAAGCCCTATGCTATCTCGAGAAACTGAGGTCTTCCCTAACACATATCCTGTAAACTAAGATAGGCCCATCCAAGGGGGAAATTCTTTGGGATGGGGGGTTCACTCGAGCCTCTCATTGGGGAATCTTTGATAGATATTGTAATTTGCAAGGCCTATAAATTGTATACATGATCTATCAGTGTGTGCATTTTGATGTGCATTTCAGCACATTCCACCTGGATGTGGTGTACCTTTAAGGATCCTTAAATAAATACTGAGGTAAAAACCCCTTTTCCCCTTAACTGTGACTGGCTTTTAATTTTAAGACCAGGGAAAGGCAACAATGCAACCAGCAAGAGACCTAAGTGACACAAAATCATTCACCCATATTCATGGTGAGCAGACAATTTAGAAAAAGGGTTAATCTGCAAATAATTGGAATGCAAAAATTGTCAACTGACAGTATTGAAAGAGGGATGTCTTTCTTGCATCTGTGAGTTCCCACCAATAGAATCAATGGCAATCAGTAACTAGTGGAATTAATACTGCTTAGAAAAAGATGTAATGTCTGTATAAAACTGGGAAAAAAAAGTTTAGAAAATAAAAACACATTAGATTTTTTTCAAATTAATTGGTCATTATGGGCTTCATTTCCTTGTAACCCGCAAGACTGGCAGACAGTATTTCAGAGTGCATTTTTAGGGTTTTTTTGAGAAGTGGAGGAGGAGAAAGATACCAGTAGTGGACAAATCAAGTATTTAATACAGAAAAAAAGGGACCCAAGGAATTATGAGGTGAGTTTAACTACAATTCAAAGAAAAATACTTAGGCAAATAATCAGACTATGCTTAAGTGCCAGGAAGATAGCTTGGAGACAAGCAAATGAAACACATGTTTATCAAGAAGAGATTATGTCAAAGCAATCAGAGTTTCTGATGAGAAAAGGTAACAGACCTTATGAGCAGAGAAGAAGCAGATGATGATCTTAGCTTTTTACATTGTCTTATGAGTGAGCTGGGATTACTCTGTCTAAAAGAATTCACTGTATTTGGAGAATAGCTACTAGCAGTTCATTATTAAAATTGAAAGATGTACTGAGTGGAATTCTTGATAATAACAGGTTAGGCCTCAATTTCCATTGATATCAGATTGGAAGGTACTGGAAGTGTAGTGAAATTGGTAGTGCTTCCTGCAGAAGGGAAAATGATTTTAGAAAAGGTTTAGGTGAAGTTTATTAGGGAAAAGTGTTAATTGTAATTTGCATGCAGGTTCTCATACAGTTATAACACAAGGAACAATCTACTGTGGAAAAAAAAAAAAAGATTTAGGGTTCTAGTACATCACCAGTGCATGTGAATTAACAGCATTATGGTATAATGAAAGGTGAGTAACATTGCATGGAAGATACATCAACAGGACATAATGGAACTTTCAAAATGTAAGACAAAAATCTTCACTTTTGCCCAGCTTTGATAAGGTCTTAGCTGGAATATCACACCCATAGTTTTGGGCTAGTTGGAGAGAACCCACACTGGAACGATGATAACAATGCAAGGTCTTGAAAATAAAATGCAGTAAAAGATTGAGTAGCTGTGCTCATTTTTCTTCTAAAGCAGAGCAAATTGAGGAACTTGTGTCCTTCTGTTACATGGAGATTGCTGTAAGGAAAAAAAAGGTAAACAGTCTCTGATGCCCATGCTGGATAGGATAGGAATTAATGGTCTTATATTATAAGGGATTATATATTTATATTCTATTATTATTATATTATTATTATTATGTTATTATTATATTATATTATATTAATATTATAATATTATATTATAAGGGATTATATAATATCAGGGAGATTTTGGTTAGAATCAAAGTAACCTTCCTAACAGAAAAACAAAACCAATGAATGTTTCCCTGGCAATTAGTGTAGGGAGGGGTTTCCAGAAATGCTTAGGTAACTTTTGGAAATGACATATGTGTAAACTGGTACTGCCTTTAAAGGCATCCCTTCTGTTATGGATGATCTCTTGGAGTTGCCTACAGCTTCCTGAGACTGTGAATTGCTGTGAATTACATGGTGTTGCTGTGAAGCATCCGAGTGAGTATTAAGATTGACTAGAGGAGTCTGTTCAGGAGACTGGATGAGCAACCTGCATGAGATGATATTTCCAGAGGACATGTTCAAAAAATTAGAAAGGAAGATGTTTGAATGTTTCCATCTTCACTGGAAATACCTGTGTTCCCCATATTTCATTACAGCTGTGAAAACCAGGTTTCCTGACACTTGGTGCTCTACCCTGCAAGTGTTTGTGAAATACATGGCTAAAGTTTCCCACATGCCTCTAGAAATTTTCTACATGCAGAAGTGCAACATTTTACCCTCCTATTGCATGTGTTTAGTTGACTCATGCATGGAAGAGACTGAACAAAGTGGAGCACAAAATTGTGCTCTTGTAGTTATTAGCAAGTAGGGGGCACCAAGGAAAAACAAGGGTTGGTTCCTCTTCCAGCTGAAAAAATTGTGACATTTAGAACCATTGAGCTGATTACAAGAAATGACTTCTCCTTGCTTCTCACATGGAAAGAATGAATGCAGTTATTGATGCTGCTGTCCTAAGATTGTTGTTAGCTTTAGTTGGAAGCACTGTATGTTACAGGGAGGACTAACAAGAGCTGGCTTTGGAAAGAACTCTTGCTGGCTGGTACCACTTCAGCAGAGAAAGCTGAAGCATATGTGTGGTCACAACCAATCTCTGTCAATGTGCTGGGAAAGCCTTGGATTGATGATCAAAGCCTGAAACCAGTGCTCCGCTGTAGAATAACCTTTGCTTGAACTTTGCAAATTTTGATTTCAGGAGGTGATATGTTGCATAAAATTCAATTTCCTGGTTTTCCCTATCCATTTATTTGAGCAATGTGAATTAAAAATCCTTTGGAAGTTTGCTGGTGTCTCACTACCACTCTGTCATTGTTATTTACTAATTAGCTCAGGACTGGTGCCTTTAAATGATTAACCATGTGTTTTTAAGTTAAATTTTCTGCACTAAAGAATACTGAATGTATTTCAATTCTGTGAGAGTACTACTTGGTACTTTTAAAGTACTATATAAGCATGACCATTAACTCAATTACTTCTTAATTTACATTATTGGTGCAAACAATCCTGGTAAGTTTTGTTAATACCACAGAAAAAGCAAACCTGGATAGCCTGGCAGTGTTTGCCAGGCTTCTTCAGAAGCACTTGTTCCTTCTGGTTTGGCAGCTAACCTTTTGCAATACATTTATTTCTCATTATATTTACCACAGCATAATTGTAACCCATGTTGCACTTTGCATATATGTTCCCTTTTTCCACTGTAGTAGTTTGCTGATTGTTTTCCAGGGTTTTTATTTTTTTGTTATTAGTACCATATATATAGATTTCAAGATCATCTGAAATGCTCTTGCTGTCCTCCAAACAGCTGTGTTGCCACCTTAGTGTCATCTGGAATTTTACTTCTGCACCTCCTGCACCAGGCCATTAATGAGATTATTGACTGGTATTAAGAGCAGAGCAGACTCCATTACCATGTCCTCCCAGTCTGACAGTGAACTATTGATAACTGCTCTTGGAATATGGATTTCCAGCTTGGCTACTCCGACATTATTGTAACCCAATCCCATCTCCATTCCTCTAGTTTGCTTATAGGAATGTCATGGGAGACTGAGGCGGTCTCAGAGGTCTTTCTCAAAAGTGAAGCAACACCTTGCCACTTTTTCTTTCACCATCCACTCCTGCAGCTTCCTTTTGAAAAGAAAATTAAATTGGTTTAATGTAATTGATTTTTTAAACAATTTTGAACCAAGATTTACAGTCACTAGTATGGAGTTATGCACTGTTCTTCATTTATTTTCCTCTGCTGCTTTTTATTTGTTTCTTTTTCATGTCCTTTGGGTTGCTTTTGGTGAATTTGTCTAGTTTTGTTCAAAAAGAGATGCTAGGAGACCATGATATTAAAGAAAACATTAGTAAACTCTAATTACACTGTTCTAGATTGTTCCACCATAAAATGGACACTAATCTGTAAAATCTTGTGTTATGACACAAGTCAGTGACAGCTACTGTAAGGCTGGGGGGATGGTACTGAATATCTGAATTTGTATCTCATACAGACATGTTTGTCAAATTATGATCCTCATAGTGTAAAACAGCTGAATGTTAGGTACAGAAATGCTGTTTTGGCAAGTTAACTATATTGTAAAACTCATTAGCATCACATAATTTTAGACAGTTTTTCTTTAAATCAAGCTTCATGTTTAAAGTCTCAGAAGTTACAGGATTAAAGTTGCTGTCAAACTGGCAACATGACCTTTGTATAGGAGAAATTTCATGTCATAGTAGTCACAAAACGAGCAATGACCAGCAAAATTCAGAAGCAAGTACCTAGAAGTTCAGGTTTTTAACCATAAACTCCATGTCTGGTGTAGTAAAACTTCTAACATCTTTAGAATGCAGATCTTTGGTTTTGATGAAAGACTTGGTTTTGTGTAAAATTGTGCTAAGATCCATAACAGGAAAATACTTCTCTGAGTTAAAAAAAAAAAAAAAAAAAATCTAATTTCGGTCAGATCTGTGCATGGTAATCTGTGGGAATTACAGTAGTTAATAATACAGACATCTGGGTGTGTGGGTCAGAAAATTCCATCTAAATATCTGTGATCTGCTTCTTATTTAGCCAGCCATGATTGTATTGAAAATGAAACAAATAATATTACTATATGCTCTAAACTCCTTGTGTAGGTGTTTAAATAACAAATTTTGGGTAAGTTATGGACAAGTTTGTTGAAGTCCAAAGGAGAAGGAATGTAGTTATACATGCAACCTTTTCCTCTTTCTCTGTCAAAGTAACCTGAACTCTCTAGTATATAAATATGGACAATAAATACCATAGAATACTTTATTTATATTCTAAGTAAAAAATACATTAATTTATATATACATATATATACATACAAATATGAATAGAGAGAGTAACAGGATTTAAAGTGCCTTAAATATGCAGGTTTTTATCCAATGAGATATTCACTCCATAAAATCTATTTATTGATCAATAATGAATCAACTCTTAATTGTGGTTATCATATGTTTCATTAATATACTAAATAATATCTGGACATTTTATAATTCTCTTTGCTTAATTGTGAATTAATGCCAATTTAATGTTTTTCTCAAACTAGGAAATGTTTGAAGTATAATCACTTAGAACTTTAACAGAGTGCTTAAACATTAACAAAATTATTTTCTTCATTAATTACCTTTAGAATTTTAATGGAAACCTGCCAAAGTATTTTTCTTACAAGTTGGCAGAGCTTCAGGCAGTGTCTTGAGACAATTTTTTAGTTAACAATTTCTTTGTGAGAAATAACACACATGTAGCAGATGGAGGGAAACTCATGGGTACGTAGAAATTGTACTTTCTAACAGTCTTGAAAATAATTTAATTGAAGTGTGATGAAAAAATGAGATTTGAGTTAATTTAATAGATCAGTATATATTTCTTGAATGCCATTTATGTCCCCTAACAGAAGAAATAAAGTGTGGCAATAGGAATAAAAGTCTAGACTTCTAATACACATTTTTATTATCCTGTTTGACAGGTTATATATCGGCTTAATATTGCTTAATATCATTGTGAAATAATTTAGTTTGAAAATCTGGTACCTTATAAATGTTTTAATATGATTAGGGATGTGTCATTGTTTCTAGACACCTTTGGGGATCATATAACTCTACTTCAAAATGCATCAGTTATTTTCTAAACAAAATAAAAAATAACATTTAATTGCATTAATGAAATGAAGTATCTTATATTAATTTTTTTCTGCATGGTGGCATATATGAAAATAAATTACCACTGTTAAACTGGTATTCTGTTGATACTGTGTGTTTGTAAAAAATATTTTTAGTGAATTTTCCTTAGGAATCATTGTTTCCATGTGTTACAGGGCAATTTTTGCTAGCCAAAAATGGTACTTTAGTTATATGCAGAATTTTATAAATGTTTTAATAAGAATCCTGATAGGGCAGGTTGGTTTTTTTTTTCAGTTTAATACTGTGTGTTAAATTCATGTTGATATTGTCTGTGAGCTCCATCGTCAGTTCTAATGAAAAGTGTGGCAGAAGGACTGAAGTATTTCTTATCGTAAGGATGTCTTATCTCTGCCTTGTAGAAATGCTGAATTCCAATGGAGAAATTTCAGAAAGTAATTTCCAAACACAATAGTCCTAAAGTAAGAGCTTCAACAAATCACAGAGATGTTTTGGCTTTTTTCTGTGAAATTGAAACAAAAGACATGTGGGTCAGTGTTACCATTTCTGTACCTGTGGAAAATTTCAGAAGAGACTCGCTCAGTAGACTTAGAAAAATAAGGAGGCAACCAAAATTTTTGTTTGGAAGGGAAGACCTCCTGAGGGAACAAACCTAAATTGACTGGAATCCTTTAGCTTGCAAAAAGAGAGCCCTGAGGAAGAATGTGATGATCCCATAGGTCACTAACATTTACTGGGTTTCACAATATGGCACTAGATCCATCCACTGGAACTGTCAGGAAGCAGTATTAGAACAGCCAAAGGAAAACCCGTGTAGACAAAACTACAGTGTGGAACCCATGCTTAATGATTTTGTAAATCAGAAACATGGATTCGTTCAAAACCATTTGGGTGCCAGAAGCTGACAGAATATCCATGGAAAGGCTGTATTTCGTTAGTCCACTCCTTGTCACTGTTCCTGGTGAGATATTAAAGGATTCTTCATTCTAGGCTCTCATGTCTGGTCCGGCATCTTCATGAGATGTTTGTGTGAAAACATTAATAACTCTTTCCTCCTGCCCTTTAAAACAAGCAAAAAGTGCATTCATTGATTTTTTTAACGTTCTTGTGTGTCCACAAAGTTCTGCCATTTCTGGAGTTGCACAGCTGAGTCAGCATCTGCTGTCTTAGTGTCAATCAGCGCGTGTGATGTGAAGATGTTAAGAAAAAAGAAGATCCCACAAATAGAGTTGAGAAGGACTGTTAAGGACTGCAGTTACCAAATGCATAAAGAATATTGGTTAACTTGATAAAAATTAATATTTTGTGATCAGGTGGTTTTGCTGGTTTTAGGAAAAACTGGTTTCCTTTAACTAATGTCAATTTCACGTGTATAAAGCCATTGAAAATGGGCTCCAATACTACTTATTTCCAATGGCCACGTCCATCTGTTTGCACTCCCTTTTTCCTTGGGTAAATGCTAGCACATGGCCAAGAGAAGAAAATCACATAATAAAGAAGCTCCTTTTGTAGAAATGTGTCGTAATGGTGACAGAGAAAAACTTTCTGAAAACTCCTTTTTGGAGTAATGAAAAGCTTTATGAAAAGTTTCTAATAACCAAACTAGTAGAAATTACTGATAATTTTGAAGTTTCCAGCATATTGTTTCTGTGTAACCTAATGAAAACAATGTGTTCTAGAAAGCCAAATGTTTTCTGATCTTGAAAGAAACTAATGAATAGCTGTACAGATATATATTTGAAGAAGAAATAAAAGCATTGGTAACATATGTAATGAGCTTGTATTTTAAGTGTTCAGAACCTGGGTATGGTTTCATATTTGTGGTGCATGCTGCTATCAAATTAATAGCCCAGTGTCTCTGCTTTTTCTTTGCTGGCTTCTGTGATGATAAAAACTATGGCAACCTGTGTTAGTTGATCTTTTAAGAAACTTTATTTTTTAGAGCATTTATCCTTGCTGCATTCTTGTTTCACTTATGCAATGAAATAGTTTAAAATCTCTACTTAATCAACTACTTGTCGAGCATTTGTTACAGAAGCACGTTTTTACCCTGCCTAGATAATTACGGGGACTGTAAACAAAAAGATGTACAATTCAAAGGCGAGCAGTGTTTCACACAAGGATGGAGGTGATAATAGCTTAATTCCTGCTTGATCTTTCCTGTCTTTGCCCTGGCTACTTCGGCTTGACCTTGTCCTCAATCTGATGACCTCCTGATTGCACTCAGCCATTTGGAAAGCTGCTCATGCCATAGCTGGCCCTGAGGGGCTATCGGGGAGACCACTGAGCCATTGACCCATGTCAGGGCTGTGTTTCAGATCTGATCTGCTGAGCTTCTGGCGTGGCTACATCCTCCACCCACTCTAGACAAAGCCACTGGGGCAGTCTGGTTTTTTTTTCCCTACTTCTCAAGTGGCCTGCAGCTTGCACTTGCTGTATGGAAGACCAATTTTACACCACTCATTTGCTATGAAATACACTTCCTGAAGCAATTACGGGTATTGATCCTTTCTTTACAAAGGAAGTAAATTCTCTAATTTAGTGGCTCAATTTTTCTAAATCCGTCAAATTGCCAGGTTTATTGGGTGTATTTAAGTCTCAACATCAAGTTCCACAGAAAAACTCCAAACAAACAACCTATCTGTAAAATAAAGGGCAGAAATATGTGTTACGTCTTTATGGGCTTTTTCTATTAAGTGTTATACCTGGACTTTGCAGATAATTTTATAAAAGTGTGTAAATAAGGTTCTAATCCCATTAGCTTAGATACATTTATGTATTACCTATTATGTATTTTCTAAAATGCATGACAACTTAGGAAGTTGCAGGTCTGTTTGCAAAACAAGGAAGCAATCCACTTATCCAGGAGAAAATCCTTGTGGTTTTGAGCTTAATTTTCCTTTTTAGCCCATTGTGTTCAATTCTACACTAGAGTGTATAATTTTCTGCTTCCTAAAATTTTTGCTTAGCCATTGCTATTACTTTGTTTTTCTGAGAAGACTTAGAAATGATAATTCCTGTGCTTGTGTGCCCTTACATGTTTTTCCTCAGCCATAGTAGCTGTGCCAGCAGAGATGCCAGAGCAGGCCAGCCAGGGAGGTGTTAATGCTGAGTTCCAGTCCTGTTCAGCACAGGCCTGGAGAGCACACTTGTTTACAGCAGTGATGATCCTGACAAGGAGTTTCGTGCAGACCTTGTAACCACATGAAATCCCTTCCTTTTTTTCTCATGTGTGTGAAATTTTGTGTGGTTCTTCCCTGTAATTTATGTACTGGACACATGATTGAGTTAATGATTTTTACATGAAAGAAAAATATTGACCTGATTGAGCTTTGTGGATTTTTTTTTTTTTTTTTTAATGGAACGTATGGCATAACTCCAGGTATTTTAGAAATTACAAATAAATATTTCTGGGCATTGAACAATTTGATAATAGCCTAAACATTAAGTTCTTAGACTCTTAATGTTAGATATAAGAATATAACTGGGTTTCACACCTCTGTAATTAATATCCGTGGTGCTAGTTTCACCCCAACTGCAGATTACCATTTGTGCATTAGCACTTTAAATATGTATTGTATTAAAATGTGAAAGAATCAGTTTTCCACAACTTTTAGCATCATTGATTGTCTGTACCTTTCCACTAAATATGATCTGTACCATGTGATGTTTATTACTTTGGTTTTATAGGTTTCTCTGTGCACAATATGCAAGCAAAACAGTGTTCTGGCATTTTTGTTTTATAGCCTGTTGTGTCTTAGTTCTTAGTCATGTAAAAAGCATGCAAAGGATTCATCATATCTACAGGTTTATATTTTAGAAAGTGCAGAAGGGGAATTTCTCCCTTCTAGGGAAGGAGGGGGATGTCTGCGGGAGGATTTTGTATTTTATCTTAGCTTAATTCCATCCCAATAATTACTTTTTTTAGCATGACACAGTGCATCCTCTGACAGAATTTATAACATGGCATTGTTTTTCATTTATCTACAGGAATTGATTCCTGAATTTTATTACCTCCCAGAGATATTTGTCAACAGCAACAATTACAATCTGGGAGTGATGGATGATGGAACAGTGGTGTCTGATGTTGAACTTCCACCGTGGGCCAAAACCCCAGAAGAATTTGTTCGCATAAACAGGCTGGTAAGGGGGCTCTCTTCTATTGCCCAGTCACTTCTGTCTTGCAAGATTCTTCTGAAATAATTTGCATCTTTGCCTACAATATTTATTTATGATTTACATAGGACTATGTCTGAAATTATCTAAAGATATGGATTTACAAGCATAGGAAGAAAAAAGGAATATAGTATTCTCATTCTTAGATTTGCTCGTAAAATTTTGAGTGTGGTCTAAAAATGCAGGAGATCTTACCCTATTTCTATGTCAGCTCTTGTGGTTCTAAAGAGCTAATAAAGCCATCACTTTACAGAAGGCTTGAAAAAGCTTGTTAATCATAAAAATATTTGTCACTCTGATTACTTAAATGTGATTTTGAGGTTTCTTAATTTTAGTATTCATTTAACTCCAAAGATCTGTGAATGCCTCAGAAAAGAAGGCATTCTTTTAAAAGTATTTTAAATATTCTGTCACCTTTTCCACTTCTTCCAATAAACTGATATTTTTTGGAGTCCTTTTGACAAGAAAATAAAACTAAATTCCTCTTTGCCTGCTTCATTCCCCCAACTGTATTACTGTTCTCTTCTATGTTCTGGGAAAATGCAGTTGTTAGCACTGCCTGTCTTCACTGTGCCCTCTGGGCAGTGCAATGAATTACAGAATAACCCTTATGCTGTCATTGGTGGTGTTTCAGCACATTCTCAAAAGCTATGTTGGACTCTTCTCAAAATGAAACAGTTCTGCATTGATGGCGTTCTGAAATAAATAACAGAAGCTTTTCCTGGCGAATCTTGAAAAATGAGGTTGCACTTTTCATGTGGTAGCCAGCTAACTGGGAAATACTGAATTAAGGCATGGAAACTTTCAAAAACCTTTCAGATACCAGGCTTATCAGGATAACATCCTGATATTCCCAAATTAGGAAACAGGAATTGAAAAAGTTCTGCTGTTGGTGGCACATCAGACTTCATAACATTGCAGAACCTTCACATCAGAAGAAACCTGTGGTTCAGAAGTTAATTAGAAGGCTTTACACTGCACTTACACTGGTGACATGGTACCACGGTTTTCAGAAATGCTGTGTGGCCTCGATTTCTGCAGGCAGTTGTAGATGCACCACAATAATCACAAGAATAGTTAGGTGGATTTAGTGTTTTTCTTCATCCATATATATGTGGAAATTTTATTTCAATGAGGTCTGAAATACCGGAAGATTTAGCAGGACTGCTTGGCACACCATATTGAAACACAGCTTTTGACCTCACAGTTGTGGTGATAGGTGATAGGTAAGGGAGGTAGCCTGACACCTCTGTGAGCTTGGCATGGTGCTTCAGGATAACCTGGGAAATGCCAAGCTGTGTTCTTGAGCAGGCTTGGCAAAGGCAGATGGTGGCCTTGATCTCTCACGACTCTGGTGTTGTACTTTTTGCATTAAAATATACTTTTCTTCTATTAATTACAGATCTGGCTTTCCCCACTGTGAAGTTATTCTCAATTTCCCACTTCCTCCTTTTCTAAGATGTTAGCTCTTAATTTTCTTTACCTCATTTCTAGCCTTGGGCCAGGTTTTTCTCACCCTCACCTCTCTGTGTGCTGTGACCTACCATTCCCTCATTCTTCCTTCCTTTCCCAATTTGCTACTTGTGTCTGCCTTTCTTGCACCTCTCTTTGATACCTCTCACTAGTGCAATATTCTTGGCGTGAACTTTTACAGTTTTCAAGTATTAATTGGACAGAAAAAAATGGGGTTTTTTTTAAGGCTTGAGCTAATTACAAAAGTAAGAAATAATTTATTAAGCGCTGGTATTAAAGTGTGCCAGACATCATCCAAATGATGTCCAATGTTACCAAAAGGGTGTAACACTGTAGGTCCCTGATACCATTTCTGTAATTCATATACCAAATTTTGGTCGGTCTGGTAGCATTAAATTTAAACCTCTGTGCCAATGAATTACATTAATTGCTTCTGTGTGACACAATTAAACTTATCCTGATGGTGGTGGTGGGCCTGGCTGGTGTGGATGCTGCCCTCTGTAATCTGCCATTTTTGCAGTGGAATAACACTGAGAAAATTACATGCAAATATTAAATTGCTTTTCCTTGTTAATACTTGGTGGATTGGATACCATCAGCATCGTTTCCTTTTTAAGTAGAATAGGTGTGTTTAGGAAGAATGCTTAAAGCTCAGGTCTACACTAATATGATCAATAAAAGCTTGCTACAGTGTGGCATGGGCTGATGTATTCAGCTAATATTTCCTTGCAGCCTCCTGAATCAGACAAAATAGCGATTACAGTATTCCAAGTGCTCATTTTGTAAGCTATGACACACAGGTATTTTTTTTCCCTTTGCATTTGAGTTTACCTCTTTAAGTCCCCAGATCTTCTACAACGATTGGAGCTCATGAAATGCATACTACTTTGATCTGTGACCTTTTTGTGGTGCTAATCGGGTTCCTGATATCATTATACCTTGCTCATTAATCATATTTCCTGCAGCCCGTCAGGCATCCAGACAGCCCAAGCCCCTGTTTGCAGCCTCGTGTTGGCAGGTTTCTGCTTTTCCAGATTATTACAGTGTGATACTTTGGCTTCTCATAACCAGACCCACATCAAGCTGTGTGCTACAATTAAAGTCAGATGGTCCTCAGGTTGAACAGGGATATTCTGTTGCAGCTGTCTGTCTTTCTGGAACAGAGCAGCACAGGGAACAGATGATATGTAGGACAGTGCATAATAACAGCTTGTACAGTACTGGGTCAATAGCAGGGGTTCAGAGCATTAATTGACAGGCTGATAGCTGATTTAAAAGTGATTTCCAACCTATTTTTAATTCTATAAAGTGTGTATTTTAATTGAAATAGGTCATTGCATTTCCTCTGTGTTTGCTCTGAGAGAAAGAGCAGAATGGTGTATAATTAAAACTGGATTTTGATTGATGGAATGTCATCATGAGCTAAATGGTAGCATCAGGATGTCATTCTAAGCAATACAAAGAGCTCCAAAGAGCATCTATTGCTTCTGCATATAGTTGGTACTTTGTATTAGTCTGTGATAGTACAGTATTTTATAATTGTACAGATCAATGCGGGGTAGGGTATTTTTCTCTGAGACAGTCCAGATCTTGATGGAAAAGTGACTGTGTTTTTACCATTCTGAAACCCTATTATTTACCTCTAAAGCTCAGGTGTACTATATTTAATGCCATGAAATAACTGCTAAGACATCTGAAAATTCTTTTTTGGTTTATGCAGGTGCAGTTAGCAATAATTGTATTATTAATCCATCATTTTATAAATACATGTGTAATAAGAATGATAGTATTAGCTTAGTAAGAGTAAAAAATCCACAGACTTTTAAACAAGATAAAATTGTAATTCCTCTCTCCCCGCAACAAACCAGGAAAATCCTAAGTGCAATCTGCTGTTGCATCCTTACTTTACTATTTCCAAATTGTGATATCTTAAGGCCTTTGAGGGGGGATGCTAACTTCATCTAATACCTGATAAAAAGAAAATGCCAAACAACTTTTGGTTCTCCCATGCTTCTGAGAGACCTACAGGAAAGAGGAATGGGAGGTAAACTTGGGAGAATATAATGAGATAGATGCTCAGATGTGGTTTGGATAAAGAAGTCCTAAACAAAACCCATAGCAGTAGTTGTCAGATACAGAAACAGACCTTTACAACTTGGATTCTTGTGGCATCTTTTCTTGGCTTCAGAGTCTTAGTTATGTTAGGTGCTCTCCTTTAGAACAGTTTTCTTTTTTAGAAATTTAATTTCATGTGTTAGGGATAATTACCCCATTCAAGCTGACAGAAATTTTAAATGCCCTTTGTATCATGCATGAAAAAATAGACATTCACAAGGACCAGGTGAAACCCAGGGAAAAGGCCCATACTTCCCACAATAGTTAAGAATAGCTAAAAATCCCAATAAGGAAGTTCTGTTCTGAATAATAAAGTAATCTATTTTGTCCTGTCATTTAAAGTTGGATGTCTGAATTGGTAAGAATTAATTTAGAACTATTAATCAACAGATAATAACTAAATTTCACACAGCTTTGATAAGCCTCAGCTTTTTGAGAATTAGATTGCTTCAATGATAATGAAGCCATTGAGGTCTGTCAAGACAGCTTTCCACAATATATCTCAATTTAAGTATTTTAGTGCTTTATTGCAGAGTTAGGCCTTTCATGATTAGGGGTTTATCCATTTCATTCAATGCTGGGGAAAATGCAAGACAAAGTAGAAAAGTGATGAGATTACTGTGCTGGACAGTTTTGAAATCCAGTTTTCAAATAATTGAAAATGTAGTGATTGGAAGTTGGGATGCTTTCTGAAACTAATGAAATGCTTAAATACAGAAAGATGCTATACACAAAAGTAACCATGGCATGAAAAAGTAAATTGGAGAGAAAGGGTAGGCCAGTCATTTGCCCTAATACAAATTATAGTGGAGCACAATGAATCAGTGTTAAGAACCATCTAAGGTAAGAAAAATCTACAGTGAGAATTAGAGGATCATTATCAGTCGATATGGGGCATTACTTTTTAGCACAGGCAACTCCACTTTACACCAGGCTACATCCTGGTGAAAAAGCAACATCCCCTGGCAACTAACACACAGCAGTGCTTGGAACTGCAGGTTTTGAGAGGTGGATGAAAAAACAAAACTTGGTTTTGAAAACATTATGTGACTTTCAGTCTCCTAAAATTATTGCTATTGGTCAAATATAGATACTAAGTTAAAGCCTGTAACTTGGAATGTACTGGATTTTTTGTGTGTTACCTTGGAAAAATCTCTGTGGGATTTTTCCTGGTTCCACAGCTGTGTATTTGACAATGTGTTACAGCAAATCATATCATAATGTGATATGAACTATGTGAATTAAGGCTCACAAGTGCAGATTACTAGTAATAGTTTGCTGGATTTTTAGTTGTTTTTTCCTGATAACAGCTCGTTCAATATGTTAAAAACATTGGAGAGCAGGAAAAAAGGTAAAACGTAAACCAGGCTTAACCAGCAACATCAGAGTTGTTACCTGTGCAGCACCTACTTTGAAATTCTGGTCTAAGGAGGATTGGAAGTTATTTTAAAAAGCAGGAATGCAGATTGACCTGTGTAAACTGTGTGATGAAGATGCTTTCTGAGCAGTCTGAGCAGTCTGAGCTGACTTGGGATGTTTACAGAATTTGAGTGGAGAACAGAGGAGAAGGAAAATCACAGCTCTGGGAACTCCACTCAACTTGAGGTCTTCTAGATGGTTCTGTTGGCATGTTAGATAGTGATTCATGTAGAAGAGGAGTGATGGATCATTGTGGAAAAGAATGGTTTGGCTACCAGTTCTTTCAGACTCTTCATGAAACAGATTGAACATTTACTTCCATTTCTGTTTCTGATGTTTGGTGATTTCTTGTGGCTTTTCTTTGAAGATGATAATCTATGTACAAAACAAGATTTATACAATATCCTCTGAATGTAATCCTCTACAAGTATTATAATTTTGAACAAAAATCACTTTCATAAATTATTATAGAAAAAATAGGTTTAAAAGTAATCTGTAACTTTGCTTTTCCTGACAAATACTTTTCTTTCTATGCTACGAATGTGTGTAATGCAATTAAAATAGCTCTTTGTTTAAACATGAACTATTGCCAGTGAATCTTTAAGCACCATGCTACATCCATTTCATGTTTTTTTCAAGGTGTGACTATGAAAAAAGGTTTGTGCAGGAAGTAAGGTTCCTTGTTTCAGGCAAAACAAACATTTCCATCCAGAGAAGTGTCAGAAATGAAGCAGTCGAATTCCAGTCAGGAATAGCATTCTTCAGCAAAGTTGGGTGTGGAAGGTCCAGTCTGCTGTCATACTGGATTTCATCTGTGTGAAAGGTTGATATTTTTAATGCTTTTTTTTCCCCCTCTGATCCTTGGAAACAAGGCAGTCCTGGGAAGCACAGGGGCTCTGCTGTGAGTGCACTGAGCAGGCAGAGGAGCACAGGTGGTCTCTTAAACAGCTAAGGAGATGTTGGTGGGCATGTGAATGAAGCAGCAGGAATCGATTCCTCCTTTCCTCGAGAAGCACTTCCATGACTGCAGTGTGCAGTTCTGGTTTTCCCTTCCAGTTTTCCCGTGTGGAACACCAACACTGGCTTAAAGCTGTTTGCTTTTGCATTTGAGCTAAGCAGTGCATTGGTAAATCTGTGTTCCTGCACCACTCAGGGTCACCTCCTGCCAGCTCAGCACACACGTCACAATTTCATCATCTGTGTTTGTGCAGGAGTTTTTCCACTTTTAGAATGACTTCCTAAAAGTTAGAACCTTTGTTTTCTTTCTCACAGAAATATTTGTGTGCAGGCCAGTATCAAAAAAGACTGTGTAATTGTAAGCAGTTTTTGGATTTAATTATATTGTGTACAAATCTGATTATTAGCATAGAAAGGGAGGGGGGTGAGACTTTTGTTACCCATTCTGAAGTACCTTATTCAGATTTCATATGAAGATAAGCGTAGAATAACATTAACAATGCCAGCATAACCACACATAGATGAAAGTGCAGGTGAAAACCTAATCTGTAGTTATTCTGGAGGGAAAATAAAAAAAACCCCATTCAATACAAGACATTTTTGAAAAGTAGAGGGGAAATATTTCTAAGGGAATGTGATATATGGCCTATTAGAAAAGATTCTGAAAATCTGGGAATAAAAAATGTAGACTAATTTTTCTGTGTGTACAATTGACTCTGCATGTATAAGAATAACTTATTTTTATTGAAGTGCCATCTAAGAATTATGGCCAGAAATTCATGTTTATTTAAATCCAATTCTGTTGGAATATTGGCTTTATTAATTTTCATGTATGAATTTTTATTGATTTAATTTGAAAAGGAGACTACTATATAGAAAGAATCAAATATATTCAAGAATATGAGGGAAATAATGAAAAGTGAACTCAAACCATGCTTTTGAATAGAAGGTAAGAATGCTGAAAGCATTCAGTTTGGGTTTCATAATACAGCAAAATAGGCTAATATTGGGAGATGAGATTTGCATAATATATATGATGGAATACACAGGAGAGATGCATCTGTAGGACAAAGTTAATACATAATAAAATATATGGGATGATGTAAGGAAACTGGTTTTTTGCCTTTTCAGTGAAAACAGTAATCTAGGTTGTGGATCATCATTTGCTAGTCAAAAGCACTGATATATTTTCTATCCAATTGAGCTTTGTAAATAGGAAGAGAAAGCAGAATTTTTAAAGTCTGGTCTTTCCATAACAATGCCTACTTTACATCTTGTTTGCAATCCCTACCATCTCTTTAAACTGTGTGCAAGTTGCTTTATAGAAATTACAACCAAACTCTGGACTTTGAGAATGTAAACAGTGTAAAATTATTTTTAAAAAAGTCCACAAATGCTTGCATTTCAGTAATTTCTGAAAGTGGAATAGATGCCAGTCTTCCTGAATGAAGAAAAATTAATGGAATCATAGACAGTCTGTTTGTCTTTGCTGCTGTGGAAAAAAAAAATAGTTAAAGAAGCTGGTATCAAAATTTGCCACACTTTATAGTTCAAAAAATTCAAGGTATTAAATGATTCTAGCCTAGTTCTCTCATCTTTAAAAAATCCCATAACCTATCACATTCTAAAAAATAGTTCAAATTACTTTCTAATCATTAGGACACTACATATTTATCTGTAATGTGTACTTCTTAGTGAAGTCTGAAACTGAACAATGTGAGCAGGAGTGAAACTAAAAAGTACAAATATTTTAAATGAAAGCGAAATTAAAGAAGAAGAGATTAAATAGTAAGGAAAGACTGGATACGTGTTTAAGAGTCAAAAAGAAACAAAGCCTGAACTAAAACTATGGAGTTTAAAGGAAGTAATGGGAGATGGAGATTTTCTAATTAAGAGAATTTACCATAGCAAAGATAAATATTAAAACATGGAGGAGAATGTTATGCAGTGGGGAAAGATTATAAAACATTGAATAATTACACAGTTTGAGTAGATACAGTTATTAAAAAAAAGAAAACTAAAGTAGGTAAATTTGCTTTTATCCAAAAAAAGTTGATTGAAAACAATCTAGACAATTAAATTTGCTCTCAGCTCTTTTATTGTTTGATGTTGTAGAACTGGTGTTTGAAAGCGAGTCCATGAGGACATTAAAGTTATTACTGTGTGAAATGAAGTGGGAAACAATTGTGCTGGAGCCACTGCCCCATTTAACAGGTGTTCACTAAATCTGTCTTCTCTTTGTCTGTTCTGCGAGTGCTGTGCCTGGGCACTCCCTGTGAACGGGGTTCTGAGGGATACTGCTGAAAATGTAGTGAGAATTTTTATAACCATGGCAAAATTGCATCACAAGCTCAGCAGTGGTAAGGGAGGGAAAAAAAAGTTTGAAAGAGATGGCAGTTTCTTACTCCATTTTCTGAAACTTAAATCTGTGATTGGAAGTTGCCTTGCAAAGAAATATCCAAGTTGCTCCTCCTGTAAGGAGGTCAGGACTTGTGTACAGTGAATTTACTGGTGAGAGACCCGGTAGGATATGGTGGTGTTTGGTTTGTTTTTGTGTCTGTTTATGGATCATATGTGAAAATATGCTGCTAAACTTGAATTTGATGGGTAGTTCAAAATAAAGTTTTTGTTACAGAGTCAGTGTAGAGAGGTTTCTGTCCTATGGGTTGGAAAAGGAAGAGATTTTGGTAGTATTTGCTTACATGGAGCTGTGGTTTTCAGCTGAAGAAGGGGAGGGGCTGAGGAAACCTGGCCATCTGTGCCCTACATGGAAGGATACAAAAAAAAGTCAGCTGAGGCTTTGCTTTCAGTGCTTTTCCCTGGCAAGACTCCACTCCTGGGATGAGGAACAGTAATGTTGCTAAAACCATCTGGGGTACAGAGAAAGCTTATGACAATGATATGGATGTAGGAGCAATTCTCGTGTGAGGAAAAAGTTTCTCATTCCTAGAAGACAAGAGATAAGAAAGAGCATAAGAAAACCATACAATATGTAAGTGTATAGTACTGAGAAGATGCATCAGGAAATTACTTTCTTTATTTCATAACATAGGGACATAAAAGTTGTTCATGAAGTGATCAATTTAATTTTGCTACAGGGTAGTATTTTTCAGAAAGTGTGTAATTAACCTCAGGAAGTTAAGAACAATACTCAGAAATCAGAGAGGGATAGTTATACAAATAAAAAGATATTTAGTTTATTATGTGGTGTAATAAAACATGTAATGTGAAATACAAGATCCAAACATTCAGCAGTTAAGACAAGCTCTAGAGAAATATATGACAGAAGTAGTAGTCACCTCTTCTTGCTCTAATAAATAGAAGTATCTTTTTCTTAACCTTATCAAATTGATGATGTTTTAGTCATTAGAACAGATCTTCAGGCTTTATAGAAAGAAAAATCTGAAGACATGGTTTCAAAACTTAGGGGATGTAGCTAAGGAAAGCTCCCCACCTCTTCTTCCTATCCCTCACCAAATTTCCCCAGCTGTGTGGTTGTTCAGGAACAGACGTTTGTGAAGCTGTACTTTAAACTGAAATTCCATGAAAAAGCCTTATTTCTGACAAAGGCTATTATTTTAGTGACCTGATTTACGATTTTGCTCTCCCACTGGTGACACTGGCACAGATAATGGCGTAGTCAGCTGCATTGCAGTGAAAGTACAAACATTTTGGAGTGGAAACCTCTGAAACTGCTCTGTGGAAGTTACTTCATTAGCAGCAGCGAGCAGTGTGGGCTTGTGGAGCTAGCCAAGCTCTAGTTAGCCCTGTTCCTGATCCCAGTTTAATGCTAGCAGCTCCCTGCTCTGCAGGGAACATCGTGCTGCTGCCCGAGGAAGGGCAGTGTCAGGCTCCTGGAGATTATGTGCCTTTGCAAGAGCAGTGGGTGGAAACTGATGGAAAAGGTTGCTGCACCCCAGCCCATCTGCTCAGCATCAGCCTCCTGCTAGATGGTCCCTCACATCTGCCAGTTGTTACCCTGTAATTGGAAGTTCAGGTGTAGCCCTTTTGGTTTAAGGAGAGGCCAAACTATAGCCCATCGGTCAAGAAAAGAGAATATACTTGGCAGAAAAAATGCAGGGTTTTGACAATCCAGGTCATGCTCACACGAGTCATAAATGTACGGGGCACATGGTTCCTTTGGTCAGGTGGTTGGTCCACCCTTAAATGATAAAGGACCATGAATTCTTTTTCCAGTTTCTCTTTTTGAAGGAATTCAAGCAACCCCAGATGTCTTGGGTTGTCATTTTTATTCTCAATCTTAATTAGTTAAAGGGCTGCTCGTGCTAGCTCCAAAGTGCCCCTTTAAGTAAATACTTGCTATTGATCTGTATTAGTAACATTTGTGAGGTATAGAGTCAACGACAGAACCAAATCCAATAAAGGGCCAGTTTTAATTTCCTTATTTCATTCTCAAACAGCCACAAATACCCCATACTCTGCAATTTAAACCAATACAATCGTTTTGCTTTTGAAGCATGACGTAAAGGACCATTAGTAAAAACATCAGAGCTAGAATTTCCCATGCTTGTGCTCACCTGATCCTTTCCAGGTTAATTTAAGTACTTAAAGAATGTTTTACCTTGGTTCAGTTTGGCTGAAACATGTTAGGGAGCTCTCATTTGCCACTGTCTGTAGCAGATCTGAGGAAGAGGGTTTTGGAAGGGGGGAACTTTAATGAGCATCAGAAAGCAGGTGTATCTTCCATTAATGTAGCAGCTTAGAGGGAGGATACTGGAGGGTATATCTATAGAAGGATAATGTTCAGGTAACTCAGAGAAGGCTCTAGAATCAAGATAGCCTGGCTTATTTCTCTTTGGGAGAAATTTTCTTTATCTTAAACACTAAAGTTTCAAAATAAATCTCCAGTACAAAAATTGTATGAAATCTCAGCAATTTTTTTTTTCATTCTGAAGTCTTACTTCCTATTTGGATTTTATTTAGGTAGATTAGTATTGATAATAAAAAGCAACAGTTTGGAAGGTAGCATTAAAGATATAGCAAAAGTATAATTGGCATTCAAATAGGGCATAAGCAAAATTCTGCATTGATAAAGTGACATAATATATACTCTTGTGAGGTCCCTTGTGTTTGTCCTTATCCAAATGGAAAGGATTTTCTAAACTACAGTTAAATGTTGGCTCTGATCCAAGTTAGTTGTTACTGAGAGTTGAACTGGGCTCATAAAAACATGAAAGGTTCAGCAGCATGCAAGTAGTTTAGAGGAAGTTGATTTAAAATATTAGGAAACTCAAGTAGGTTTAGTTTTGCAATGTGTAGAATAAAAATAATGCTGGAAGCTTCATTTATAATGTTTATTTTTAATTAATAAACCCCCCAACATTCTCCATTGTTTAAAGGGAGAAAAAACCCCACACACCAAAACAAAACTTGTGTAATTGTTTTGGGGGTGTTCCAAACCACATACTAGAATGAAATAGTGCAAAGTATCCTGTTTCTAAAAATCTCTGAAAAAAAATATTACAAACGTATGGCAGAAGAGTCCTTAAGGGCAGTGAAGCCTCCTAATTGTTACTGACATTATCTCTTGCCATCTGCTTTCTGAGGCAGAATAAGAACTTTGTAATGAGGATTAGGAGTGGAGGACGGTGAAAGCATGCTCCAGGAGCTGCTGGAGTGTTCTCTGCTTTCATCATAAATCACAGGATAACTTTTTTAACAACAGGCTTTTTGTAATACATTTTGCCTAAACTAATATAAATAACTTAAGAATTCAACGTTGCTGCATAATCTCAAAGATCTTTGATTTATAATAGTTATTTTATTAAGCCTTTCTCTAAGATACTAAAAGCTGATGAAGCAGCCTTACTGCATGGACTTGGACGTCTGCACTGTCAATATCCTCCCTTCAGACTGATGCAAGCCCATCATGCAGGCACACCCTTGGGCTGTGTGGACACCACAATTAAGCCATGAGTAAAAGCCATTCCAGAGCTGCATACAAACTTAGCTCACATCCACATTAAGCCCAGTTTTGCTGTCAGTGTGGACAGATCTGAGCTCTTTGCAGATTTTTGGACGATTGTGTTCCTTTCTGGCTTTACTCTTGTTTATTGACCTGTGCCCCAGTTGCAGTTTGCACTGTGTGGATTAGTGCTTTAGAATAAGTTTAGAAGAGAGCAACATTCACATTTATTCTTTTGGGTTTGGATGTTTCTCTCCCAAATATGAAGGGAAGTTCCTTTTGTATTGTTGTAACCACGGGTGACCACTTAATGAGAAATTTTGCTTTGTGCTGAGATTCCTCCCATGGGACGTGTCATCTAACCTGATAATGACCCATTTATAGGCCCTTGTACCCAAGGTGTAAGTAGTGTGCTGACTTGTGTTGTTTTAGCTACCATTTTGATATTGTGGCTATGTAGGAGACTGACATGAGCTGAGCTGTGCACTCAAAATGAATTAATTTTGTATACTGAGCGTCGGTTTTGTTTCTGGCTACATCAGCACAGTCACATTAGCTCAGTTTTATTTCCAGTGCTTTAAATCCTGCTGATCTGGATTTGTTTTATGCCCCCTTGTCCTGCAGCATATATAAACATTATCCTCAGTGTGGTTGGGCTGGTGATGGGCAGGCGTGCTCAGGGATCAGATAAAACCGCCTGGCAAGCTGGGTCTCGCCAGATGGCCATCTCTGTTATATGTCAGTTTTGTCACTTCCCTAACAAGAGCAACTCCCAGTGCAGGAGGAAGGTAAGGAATGTATTCCATTGGTATTCCCTGAAGTGAGCCACGGGGTTTCCTAGAGATGGATGCTTCTTTCTTAATCACACGTCTCTGACTGAAAGATTCCCCTTTTTCCTACTCCTTTTATCATGAAGTTTAGGGTGTTATGAGAAGTGAGAGAGTAAGGAAGGAGAAAAACTCAACTGAAGTAGTCCCAAAAATTTATGGTTGTCAGGGACAGTTACAAACTGCAATGAAATATCACATACTGGGGTTTTGCAGTCTGAAGATCACTCTCTGCATAGAGGCTGAAGAGGGTAGTGGCCCATGAATAGTGACAGAGGAGCTTGCTGGCAGAAAACTGTGATACAGGCAGAGAAGCAGAGAATTTCACTAGAAATTAATGAGAAACTACACACAGCAATCAATAGATATGGCCAGATATGTTCTGTTTTTCTGAGGGGTTTTTTTTTTTGGTGTTACTATCTGTAAATACAAAAATGACAGAGATGCGGGTGGATTGATAAATGGAGACAGCTTTGCTGTCTCCAGTGGTTTGCATGGAGATCCTAATTTAGGAACCCAAAATGAAATCTATTTGATATCTTCCTGAAATGTTAGGTTCACATACTAGATATGAAGTTTGTAGTGAGCTCTAGTGACAGCTAGAAGATTAACACAATTTTGCTCTCCACAAAGGACTCATTCCTGAAGTATCTTCTTCTCAAAAAATCCTGCAAATTTTTTTTTGGTAACAGTTATGTATGGGAAATGCAGGTGCTGCTATTAATTTTAACAAGTAAATTTTGGACATAAACATTCAGATGGCAAGAAAAGCTGGAATTTTATTATCAGTAAAAACCTTTGTGTAACCTTACAAACAGAATGGCTTGCAGCCTCTTACATGTTCTATATGTTGTGAAAACACTGAAGAGTAATAAGCATAATCCTTCATAGTTTAAAAACTAAAGCCTCCCTGCCAAAATGTAGAACTTAATTTGTGGGTCCCATGTGGTTTGATTATACTAGAAATACCTTCTGATTGCATTTACTACTAAGATGAATGTTGCTTCTGTTTTCATTGTCCTTTAAAATTCTACTTGGGGTTTTAAATGATAGAATCTGGGAAATGAAAATTCTTATTTTCAGGAGATAGTTGTATTTCCATATTACCCTAATGTGAAATCATTCTGGTCTTCATTAACAGAAAAGGTGACTGAAAGAGATGGAATTTTTAATACGGTATTTGAGAACAGAACTGCCCCTTTCACTTATCTGATCACTTCATGCATGTTAGCTTTCCATCTTTCAAGCAGTGGGGTGTAAGCGAATTTCAGGAATTTTTAATGTTCTTGGAGAAGGCTGTACATTTGTGACCCAAGGATTAGTAGATAGAGGGTAATACCTCTTAATTTGGGGTCATGAATGCTTGGCGGTCATGTGCTGACCTTACAGTCATTACGTGTCTGAATTCACATCCTTCAGTTGTTTGCTTTGGTAGCTGAGGGGCCTTCCCTCAAAGGCAGCAATAGGAAAACATTAAGAAAGTGTATTTTGGTTGTGAATGCTCTCAGAACAGTGGTGCTACACCACTTACTACTTTGTGTTTTTTAAAGAGATTGGGAACCAACTGCACATGGCACGGAGACATGTTTGTACACTCTGTCCTACAATAAAGGCAGTCTTTTTTTCTCTCTTTGGAATAAGTTCATGCACTTCTAGTCCTTGAAAAACGAAGTGAAACTATACCTGTATCCTATGAATATTTTCCCTTCAGCTTATGCCTGAACACATAATGTCTAACTGAATGATCACATGATGGTTTTTTATGCTGACTTTATTCAGTCTAGAAGATAGACAGAGCTCATTTAATGCATTGCTCTGTTCCTTCTCCATACTGCTACATTTAAATAGCTTTAAACCCTATTTATTGCAGGCTGTTTGAACTCTCTTCTAGCAAAAGCATCCTACATGGCCTTTTCTTTGATATTCACTCAGTAGTATCTGAATCATCCACAGACATTACTAAGTTACCTTTACATGACCTTCACGTAATAAGGCAAATGTATTATTTCTATTTTGTAAGTGCAGAGGAGACAAAAGATGCTTGCCTATCATCCCTGCGAACTATGAGTGTCTGTTTTGAAAGTATTAGGAGGTGACATTTTTCAGAGTATTAAGCATTCTGCAGATTCTGAAAGAAAAGACAAAATGTTGGTTTTAGTTTGGGTCAGTTCTCATTTGCTTTGCCATTCAGCCCAGCAGACAGTTGTGTTTGTGTAACTGGGTGTCAAGAAGGAGAGTCTAGAGATGGTGTGACAGGCCAGAAACTGTTTAAGTCAATATTGTAGCTGAAACCTCAGCAAATCTTACCTGACCATGAAATCTGGTGAAAATAATTATGGAACCAATCACAGTTTGAGAAAGCTTTGTATCAAATTAGATACCCCCCCAAAATATAGATTGGCTAATGAGTAATTAGCATGGAATTAGAGGGCAGTCCTGTAGCAGGGATGAAACCCATCTTTCCAGGAAAAGCTGGGTTTAATGCAAAATTCTTTTCTCTTTTAAATGCCTTGATAAATAACATAACCGCTCTTTTTGTGGAAATGAGATATGAAACCCCTTTTCATTGTTTAATGGGGTCCCAATGTGCTAAAGGCAGAAGGGCCCTGATGTAGATATTCCCAGTCTTTCTGTGACACAAATAAATGGTCTCTAGATTTTCAATATTATTTATTTATCAATATTATTATTGTTAATATTGTTATAATTGTTAATATTGTTAATATTGTTATAATTATTGTTAATGTGAAGGTACAGATTTCTTTATCTATGCCCCCTATGATTATTTGGCATTCCATGAAGTGGTAGGGAAAGGGAAGTTTGCTCTGAAGACCAATGTGATGAGAAAGTGCATTACCAAAAAATTGACATATATATACACATATACATTATATTGCTGAAGATTTTGAAGCCATATTTGCTCTTAGATATGAATTACTCCTAAACTAAGGTGAAGTATTCAATATACTTTTTCCCTAATGGAGTAAATATACATGAAAACATACATAAATATAGCTAGGTAGATTCTTTAATTTTTCTTACAGAGTATGTGATGCTGGTTTGTTTTGATGGAATAAGGTGGGAAAGAATTCATTACATGTTTTTAAAACCAGAAATTCCTGTTAGGTATGAGTGGATGGTTGTTCTGCAGTAGCCTACATAAGAGATTTTGATTTTTCCAAGAAATATGTGGAATTTATCACCCAGAATAAGTAATGTGCAACAGGGCAAAAGAGGGTACTCTGAGGCTTGTGTTGTCAGTGACGTGTTTTCCTGGGTGAAATCTGATTTTATTGCCTAGAAGTAGTCAGCAGGCTTCTGTTAACAGCCACAAGCACTGCCAGAACAAAGAACTGAAAAAAGACAATGAATCTGCCAGACCCTGCCTACAAAGGTGAATGTTCCACCAGAAATCACATTACCCTGAAATTCCCGATCGTTTCAGACTTGCAGTTCTGTTGTGAAAACTCTTCACCTGCATCAGTTAAGAGGTCAAAACTATTGTAAAAGTTCCAAGGTCTGCCTCTGTCACATAAGAAGATATCTATGGCAGTGACTTGCCAGCAGGTTTTTTTTTTTTCTGGGACCCCATAAAATCTTCCATTGAAGGTACATTTTTCTGGATAGCAAATTTCAGCTGAGTGATAGTAAGCCAAGACTTGCCTTAATTACCCTTTGTGGTCTCTTAGAAATATTCCATAGACCAAAGGCATCTGCAAACCACAGGTTGAGAACCACTGATTTAAGGAGGTGGCAGTAGTTAATTGTTCATGTGTCATTGTTAAAATGAGCATCAATTCAGTCTGGGCATGAACTGTCTTTTTGCTGTGACTGGTGATTATGGTTTTGTAGTGGTATAATTGCTAGTCTAATAGAGGTAACTAAGGTTAACAACAGAGATAAGTAAATATCATCGAATTATTTCCTGCCTTTAATCCTGGTGAGATAAAAAATATATTTACAAATCCCAACAAACCTCCAAATTTATTATGCCCTGAAGGGAGGTGTTTGAGCTTTACTAATACGAGGCAGATTGCATGCCAGATAAGCCCTAGTAAACATAATTTTCAGGTGATAGTTTGCTTTCAGAGGATTATCCCATTAAAACTTGTGCAGGGTTGTGGAGCAGAGCTGTAGGAGCTTTTATTAACTGTCATAATTCTAAAGATTTTACTTGTTGATACTGAATGTGGACGTGTATGACATAATTGCTTTGGCTGGTTGAAAAATAGTGCCTATTGTAAATTGTGAATGAGCCTGTGGTCTGCAAAAACAGCTGTAATAAATTGTAAGGTATGTGTTGTGCATGCTCATTTTCCAAAAAAAATTTTGAGTTGTTTCAGCTCAGAAGCTGTTTTTGAAAAAAAGAAAAAAAAAAGCCTTTGAAAAAACAGGCCTTTTCTGTTAGTGAATAAAAATGAGTTTATGAAATTGGAGAGGAGTATGTGGTTATGTTTGATAGCTTTGTTGCCATAGCAAATGTTGGGAATGATTAAAAAAATGAAAAGAAGAGCAGGTATAAATAAGTACCTAGGAGTTACATGACTCACTTCAGGTTTCCTGCTCACATACGTGCCACGCCGCAGTGCCTCTGGGCACAGGCTAAATCCTGATTTGGTTGAGGCATGCAATCCTGCATCTTGGGAACCAGCAGAATGGGAGAGAACACTGTGCCACCCCCCTGGTTAGACAGTCACCGTCCCAGGCACTGTGTAAGAAGTAGATTCAGTTTGATTAGTACAGCACGAGAAAGAAATCCTCTTGCAGGTGAGTATTTCCAGCATTTGTGCTGGTGCTTGATGCTACAGCAAGAGGAAGTGTTTGTCACGTCTGCAGGGATGTAGGGATGAGCCCCAGATCCTAGGAAAGCTGCAGAGCACCCAGTCCCTTGGCAGCAGTTACAGCCGTGCTTCTCCAGACATTGTGGAGGATAATCAAAACAGTGGTGGCATGTAATTTACTCAGAAGCATTTCATTATTTAGATGGCTGTGGAATGACCAAATCCAACTGGTATGCAGGTGGTGATCTGGTAGTTCTGAAGCAGATGCAGTTTTATAATGCAGGTTTCAGTTCATATAGGGGAATGACTTAAAACAGCTATATTTTTTTCCTAGCAAGCTATAAATGAGTCCTTGGTTTGCAGTTGTATTCAATTATTTTAAACCTATTTACAATGTATTCTATTGTAAAGCCATGACCTTTGATCTCCAGAATGGTTGCATGTCTTTTGTGGGAAGCAGGAAGTCTTGGGGCAAGTGACACTTGCAGTGCAGTTTATTTTACTTAGACTTTGATTCCCCCCCGTCCCCCCTGTTTCTAGAACTGAAGACAAATTTCTGTTTCTATTGGATTATAAACAGGTTCTGGATAGCTTCAGCTGCTGCATAGTGCAGTGATATTTTAATTTGCTGGGTAGACATGTTTACTGTGTACTGTGTAGTTTATGAGTGTTACCATAAATGAGGTAATCTTGCATCTTGGTTTCCATGTGTGAAACATTACATGAGCTAATGCAGCTGCGCCACTGCTTGCTGGGTATTAGTAGACTTTATTTGGACATAAAGTTTATACTGAACTACTTTAAATATTTGTGCTAAAACTGGTAGTGCTGCTTTTTTGATGTGTTTTATATGACACTGACAGATGCCAAGTTTCACAAAGCAATGTAAGAATGTATATTCTGCTTTGTGCCCCGTTGTTCTCAATAATGGAGATTCCAGGGTGAAATAATGACAAAATTTTTAATTTATGTTCAGTTAGTGTTTCGGGGACTGGTTTATATTAAGTATACAGAGGAACAGTAGCTTCCTAGCATACTGTAGCAGTCCTAAAAACACACACATTCTCTCCAAAGTCTGGATTTGGAACTTGAAGTGACACATGTGAGAAAACAGAAAGTTGATTTCTGCTCTGTGTTTGAAGGAATACATAAAGATTTTTCCGTAGTTACTTTTACCTACCAAAATCCTTGAATCATCATGTTTTATAAAAGTCAATGTTTTTAGCATCTAGGGCTGTAGTCTTTTTACTTAATTAAAAATATTTCACATTTTTAGTTTATGTTGCTAGTTAGGAAGGTGTAATACACAGTAAGCTATAAAATATGTCAGTGTATTTTGCTAACTCTCATATTAACGCTTGCATGTAATTTCTTGGGCTGAATTTAATTTATGTTCTTCTTGATAAGTCAGAATAAGGGACATCTGGGAAGCACATTTAAAAAGACACTAAAATTATTTTGTATGATTAAGTACTTAAAAATAACCACTAAAGAAACAGGTATATATATTTTCATAAGCCACATTAAAAGGGCCTTGTCCTGCTGAGGATGTGTTCTGAAGACCTCTGACATTACCTCGTGCTTTTCTCAGAATAGAATTGGAAACTGTTGTGACGTTGAAGTTCATCTTTAAAGCACTTAGCTTTAAGTAACCAGTGGCTGCTTTCCTCCCTATGTGTGTCCTTTGCTTCTTACTCTTCATCCCTTATCCATAATTTCAGCTTCTCCCAGATATTCCTTGTGACACTGCAGCTGAAGCAGCTCCACCAGTGAACTGGCTGGTGTGCATATGCTGCCTTAGCAGATCCAGTGACATGGATATTATGGATATTTTTTTAACTTGTATTATGAATATTTTGGATATTCTTGTTTGTGTGTAAATTATACTTTAGTTTCCTACAATAATTTTACTCTTTGTATGTATTAGTCATTATCAAGTGTCTAGTCAGAGGAACACAGAGTCATTTTGCATAGTCAGAAACAAAATTACTGTATGGCATGGTTTTGGCTTAGTTTTGCCAAAATTAGGAACTTTCTAAAGGGAAAATCTTTGGGATTTAGGTATTGAAAAAGTACAAGCTTGCCATACATATGGAATTAATGAAGTCCTTTATAGAAGAAACAAGTTTTTGAAATCTTACTATTGTTAATATTTGCATTTAATACCCCTGTGTGTACAGAGATTAACATAAGGCTCAATGTAAACCTAGTTGCTTGTTTTCATATTTTTATTAATTACGTTCTTTTTACCAGCTGTATTAAACAGTTTGTTTCCCTGGAGTGGAACAGCAGCTGTAAGGCCTTTGAAAATATTAGTTAGTGTACGTCTCACTCAATATAATGTGAACCCCCCACTGTTTTATGTAGAAGGATCTTTAGGTTATATAGTGAATTTAGTCTACAATCCGTTTTCACTTGTAGTTTCCAGTGAACTTTTTTTTAAGGTTTTTGCATTTCGCCATTGTTTGTGTTTTTCTTTAAGCTGTTGCCCTTGAAATTGTTAATGAGCTGAAGTTTAAGCTTTTATCATTTATCAGTTTCCTAATTAAAGTGTTCTAATTCTGTGGATAGATGGTTGAAAATGTGACCTCTCAAATTTCAAGTTTACCTAGGCAATTAAAAATTACACTGTATTTTCAGGCCCAAAATCTTTGGTAATAATTTTCACCTCTTAACTCTGGCATAACTGCAGAGAACGAATTGTGGCTTTCAGGGGCTGGCAGTGTAGGCCCTCTCCTTCCTCCTCTTGGTTTCCTTGTGCAGTTTCACTGGAGAAGGGAAGATCTTTCTTTTTTTCCTCCCTCTCTCCCACTTTTTGTGCATGGCAGGCACTACCATGTTCTGCTGGATTTCCATGGTTTGGCAGTCACCACTGCTCTCTGGTCCTGGTATTCTGAAAATTCCTAACCTTCTCCCTGTTTGGAGCTTTTTCACTGGGTGCTTCAGCATTGCCCACACAAGTTTTGTGCAGGACTAAATACTAAGTGTTACACTGTAATGTTATTATCTAGTATCAGTGAAGTGGCTGGGAAACAAACACCAAAACACAAGACAGCAGATGAAATTTCTGTCCATAAACGAGTCACAGGCTTTTAAGAAATCTCTTTTCTACAAGCACCTTTATTTTGACTTTTGTGCATAGAATGTGATGCTGAATTTCTCACACATATCCACAGCCCAGTACCAATAAGAAAATTGTAATACTAAAAAATTAACAACAATTAACAAGTTGATTTTAAAAAACTTTTGCATTTTAGTATTTTTAGTCCTCCTATGTCCAGAAAAATATTTTGCCAATATCTTAATTTTCACAGAAACAGGTATGGTTTTGTCAAATACGAAGCCATGCAATTTTAATTGTCATCATGTCATGATAATAATGTTATTTCCCATATATACACTTTAGTTTCTGCAGGTAAAAGGTTTTTGTCTTCTTCTGTATCTCTATTTGTGTGCACACACTAAGCTGGGCATTTTTCTTGTGAGTTTTTAGTATTGCCAATAATCATACACTAAAAATTTCATTTCGGCTCACAACAATGGGGCTTTTCATAGGTAATTTGAAGGATAAATCAGTAATTATGCATTTAATTGGCTAATAAATCATAGCACATTTCCCTTATTTTCTGTAGTGCTATGCTAAATCTTTATAATGTGGCCTGGTGTATTTTTGTAAAGGAGAAAACGAAAGGGCTTGTTTAGTGTATGTACAGTGCAGAAGTGACATAAATATGTAAGGCCCTCTAAGGTGTTTACTATGTTATATGAGAAGTCTGTGATTACCTGCTGAGGGATTTTATGAATGTACATTTTAAAGGATGTATTGAAGTTTTCAATTTTGCCACTATATCATGTAGATATTTAGTATGTAAATAGCAGGGAGGGGAGCTTACTCAAGCTAAAACCAATTTACAAAAAATGCTGCAATAGAACTTTTTGAAATCTTTGCACTTGTGATTCTGATTGTTTGAGTATCAATTCTCAGACTTTTACAATTTTGTTAATTTTCAGAGTTGTGATTTTTTTTTTAATGGTGAATGGGGATTTATTCAAGCATTTTAACATTTGAGAAAGATTTTAGGTAGCAGAATCTCTGAATGTCATTTCCATCTACACTGCAGGTTATGACATTTCATTTCCTTATGAGAAAAGGTGTGGAATCATTTGGTATGTTTGTCCTCATTTAGAGGACGAATTTTTCCAAAAACATTTAATGAATGAAATAACATCAACATTGCCACAATTGAATGATGAATAAAGACCAGGTTAGATACAAAAGAATGAAATGTAGCTTAAGTCACTTTTTGCCTGTGGAAAAGCACTGGCCATTTTATTGTTTGTCTTCATGAGAGGAAACTGGAGAGGATGGTTGTTACAATAAAAGTTGGGATTAACATAACTGATTTACAAGAATTTAAGCCATGAATGACATTGAATTATATGCCTAGCAAATTCTGTCATCTCAGTGGCAAGGCCAGAACATAAAGTCACCAGAAGACTTTGTCTAAACATTTTCTGAGTAAGATGGAATGTTTCTGTGTGTGTATTTCCATGTCACTTGATTCCTGGAACAGACTCAGAATTGCTATAATAGACGTTTGTTCTGAGAGACAAGGAATAGGAGTTTTTTTATGCTAAAACTTTACAATTAATTATTTCATTAAGTAATTTACAACATTTTCTAGGTGGAGTGACAATAGCAAGATTTATATTAATACAGAACAATGTTTCCAAACAGATTTTAGTATGTGTGCATGCAAATTAAGAAGTAGTAGGTCATACTATACTAATACATTTAATAAAAACAAAAAAATCCACCTGCATGGGGTGGCTGCATAAAAGCTCATTATTTTGATGTTTTATTTAATTACAAGATGTCCACTTGAATTTACTTACATCCTAGGAAAACAAAAAACAAAACAAAGGTATTTAGAGCGTTGAGAGCGTGAGGGATTAAATGGCTTCTAGCACTACATTAATAAACATTGAAATATTCTGCATTAAGGTTGATGCACTCAACCTAAAGTGCTCAGCTGTCCTCTGTGCCACTCCCCAAGTGAAATAAAGCAAAAACTCAGTGGGACCACTCAGAGAAGTTAATTTTACTTTGGACTGTTTCGTAGCAAGCAAGCACACCCTGTCTAATCCTTGTGTGGCAAGAATTCTCTTGCCAGCTTGTCACAGAATGAAAGTTTTTCAAATGTGACTATTTCCAATTATCCCAGGTATTTCTTGTACCAATAATGAAGTAGAGAATAAGTTCTTTCCAAGGAGCTCTAGGTATTTTTACTTTGATTCTCACAGTTGTCTTCATCATTTATTTAAAACCCCAGTTGGAAGGCAGACCTGGAACGGAATCTGGAATTGAAACCCAAATATTTGATTAAACAAAATGGTAACTTCCTGAGCCTTCTTCCACAGAGGTGTAAGGGAAAACACTCAATTATCACATACATCATTATGGAAATGTTCTATGTGGCTTCAGTAATTTACGAGTGTGGGGCAAAAAAAGAGATTTCTATTCAGAAACACAGCCCACTGCAGCCATGCTCCTCCTAATGAACAGTTTGATGAATAACTATTTTCCATTTGCCCACTATACCAGTCCTGAAATTGTCCCATCGCCACCAATTTATTTTCTATGGGCATCATATTATCTTGTGCTGTATTCTGCTACAATGCAATGGAAGAGAAGTGTGAAGAGGGTGGGAGCCAATCATTAAGATACACGTTTAAGCAAAGGTTGTGTCTGTTCTTTGATTGACAAGACTGCAGTAACATTTATACTTAGTGCACCTCTACATTTGCATTGTATTTCTGGTTCCTTTTCTTCACTCATGAGTTAGAAGGTCTTGGCAAAGCTGAATATACAAAATAAATATAAACCTCACTGCAAAGATGGGTCCCTCAGAGAGAGGGAGAGAGGAGAAAATGATTTAATGCAATAATGATTTTAGCTATACACAGGCATCCCTTTTTTGTCTCGATTTGTTAAATTACCTGACGTCTCCCTGTGTAATTTAAACAAAATTTTCTTCTCTAGTCTTTCTTCCTTTTGAGCTATCTTCTCAAGGAGAAGGATGATGAATGGAAACATAAACATAGCATGAGAATGTGAACTAGTTCCCAAACATTTCAGTGGTTTTTATAAACAACTGGTCATTGTTACCTTTTGCTGGATTACAGTTTCCTTTAGAACAACAGTGCTCTTCAGCTGCATTACAAAGTTGATTCTAAATGTTTTTGCATAGTTGCTTAAAGACTTTAATGTTTAAATAATGGTTATATAATTATACATTGTTTAAACAATTAGCTTTTAAGGCTAGCAATAAGCTCACATTTTATACACATACTACCAAAAAAATGATAATGAAACTGCATTTTAAAGATACGAAGTGACCTTAGAGTGAGCAATCATAATTTATGGCCATTTGTTTCGATTTTAAAATTCGATTTTTAACATGCTTGTTTTCATTTATAACATGACTAGTCATTCCTGCTGCTCTCGTGGGCTGGCCTTTGAACACGGGCATGGGCAGCAGCAAGTTTTTCACCTTCTGAGTCCCATTTTCAGGATTCGTGCTGTGCTGTGTGCCCTCTTCTCTACGATAGGAAGTGCCAGCCTGCATCTCGCTGGTCTACACAGACACAAAGAGTTGTCTGAGGTTTGAACTGAGTGCCCTGGAGGGGCAGGATTAACATCACAGCGTTCTTAGTTGTCCCCTAAGATGTTGTGGCAGCTGTTGAATTACGTCTTGAAACAATCAAAATAACAGCAATTGACACAAAAAATTAAGGTAATGCATAGTATTTTAACTTTATAAAAGTGTCATATTTTGGGTCCACTATTTCTGCTTAAGCTATGATTTGTTTGCCTTTCTACAATAAGATAGAATTGCATTTGTAATCTTCTCGAATGGCATTCATAGAGTAAATTAGGAATTTTTTAGATGAGTAACAGTTTAATACAGTAGCAGAAAGTCTAAGGATAAAAAAGTTAAATACATGTTGTCTATTTTATAGAAGCATTTTAGAAATCGTGTTTTATAGCTGCAGTATGTTTTCATTTTAGATACTGTACATCTTTAACGACTTTCTAATTTATACAATTTTTGTTTCATTGTCAAAACATTTAATTATATCATGTCTTGGAGGTGTAAAGCTGTCAAATAAATCAGAGGCACAGTGTAAACATTTGGTGAATTGCTTTTGCTACCATACTGTAGTTGTTACTGGGCAGTTAGTGGAACTTTTTTAAAGCATTTACTCAGCAGGTACAGGACAGCACTGGCACAATGAATTGCTGATTGCTTGTAAAACAGCAGGTAGTAATGCCCTCACTCTTTGGAACTCTGCTTTGTAAAATCAAGTGGCAAGATAGCACGGCAGAGAGAGCCACCGCACAGCAAATGTGTTTCCTGCCTGAGGGCTGCTGGAAATTGCCAATCCTATTCCCCTCCAACCAAAAAAAAAAAAAAAAAAAAAAAAAAGTGTAATTGTTGCTGTTTTCCACAGTGCAAAAAATAAACTTCCCACCACTAGAGGGAAGGGAACGTGATCAGGTTTTATAAAATATGGCATCGAAAATGGAAAGGTTGCTTTTCTTGATGAGGGCCTTAGTAGCTGTATATAAATAAAATTAAATTTTAAAACCCCATCCAAGGGGAAAAAAAAAAAGACAAAAAAATCAGACCAGCAGCTTGCAGGTGCTTTTAAAATGTTGAACCTCCCTCTGAAAAGAGACGAGCCTTCTCTTCTTCGAGCAATATTTTGTCGCGGTGTCAGTACAAACTGCAGGCCGCCCAGAGCCGGGTTTGGATGAAGTAAATTAGTTCTACTTTGAAGCTTTTCTTCTCTGCCCCTTTGAGAGTGAATGGGGAGGCCCTGGGCCGAGAGCTGCTTTTCATTAGTGCCCCCAGTACCTATTAGAAAGGCAGAGCTCTCCGAGCACACACAAACACGGCGCTGAGGGAAAGCTTCCCCTGCCGGCCCGCCGGCTGCTCGCCTGCCTTTCCAGTCAGGTGCTTCCCAATCCGAGTTAATTACTGCGGTCATTTATCGCAATCACCCTCTCCCCGGCGCGGGGTGGCACCGTCTGAAGCGGGCCAGGTTTGAAAGCCACCGCGGGGTCCCTGGGAGCGCCTCATTAGCGCCGGGGCTGCGCCCCCGCCACATCCCCGCAGCCGGCGCCCCTTAACCCCTCCTGGCCGGGAACGGGGCTCGGAGCCTCGGCCCCGCAGCCGCCGGGGCCCTCCGCATCCCCAGCTGCCCGCCCGCCAGCTCGGTGCAAACAAAAGGGTTTTTTTGCTGTTTGGCGCATACCTGGGGTAATTGAAGGGTAGAATTGAAAATGCAGAGCTGGTTTCCCATACGCTCTGCAGGGCGAAGCTGAGGTGAGGGGGGTTGGTACCTGTGGCACTGGGGTGACAGAGGCTGGGAGAGGTGTCTGTGGCACTGAGGTGATGGAGGCCGGAGGGGGTACCTGAAGCACTGAGGTGACAGAGGCTGGAGGCCACCTCCACACCTGTGGTGACAGAGGCTGGAGGAGGTACCTACGGTGGTACTGAGGTGACAGAGGTTGGAGGACGTAGCTGCAAACCTGAGGGGACAGAAGATGGAGGAGGTACCCGCAGCAGTAAGTGCCCTGTGGTGTGAAGGTGGTGATACTGTACAGCTGTGGGTTCCTTCCACTTTCCTGGCTAAAGTCACAGTTTCACAGAGTACTTCGAGTTGGAAGGGCCCCACAAGGATCACCGAGCCCAAGTCTTGAGTAAATGGCCCACAGGGTCCCTTACAGTTCTGATGAGACAAGGACCTGGTGGTGTCCTTGTGCTTAGCATCCTCTGGGTAAGAAAGCTGCATGCCACTTCACAGGCACATAGTTTTGTTAGAGTGTTGTTTAATTAAAACCTTGTGATTTGGTTGTTGCTACTTTAAAACGTGGCATAATATTGTGCTGGAATTTTTTTTTTTTGGTTTTGTATTTTTTTAAGCTTGTTTTTTTTCCGTCCTGGGAAGTAATGTCATAGTTGCTTGTTTCCCCACTAAAAAGCAAGAGTTGCCCTTGGGAGTTCAGCTTCTGAATTAAATGGATATTTGGAAGATGGAGTTAAATATTGTTTTACTACAGTATATTTTTACTTTATTTCTAAATGTTAGGGGGTTTTTTAGCACATCTGTGAAGAAAAATCTATGTTGTTAATATGAGGGAAAATTCTAGGGTTTTCTAGCATCTTATTTGGCTTATAACTGAAGAATATGTAGTTAATAAAAATGGTAATAACTGACCATATGCTTTTTCAGCATTTAACCTCTGAATGTTCATAGTATTCATCTCCTGTGCCCTTCCCACTAGCATGGTTCATGGCAGAGTAATATAAAGGTTATGAAAAGTTTGCTCTCAACTGGCTACAGAATGTCTGTTGCACTTGGAGGTGTTTATGCCTTGGTTTCCTGAGCATGCTCAATATACTCAATATATCACTTGTCTTTCTGTGTACAGCTGTCAGTGGAAATTTGAAGCTGGTTAGGTGAAAGAAGGGAATAAAATCTAGGAAAAATCGCTCTATCTACAAGAAGGCATTATGAACAAAGCTGTTCGGATCTCAACATACAATATGTCATGGAATTAGAATTAAAAATTAGAGATTTAGTGTTTTCTAAGGATGGATGTTTGAAGAGGTGATTGATAAATACAATGCATTTTCAGTTTGATTTCTTTCAAGCATTGAATGTGACTCCTAAGAGCTCTTTGTTCTGTTGTTAACTCCAGCACTCGCCAGCCTCCTCCCAGGGACCATGAGACAACCCAGTGGATCCACTGGGAGAGGGAATGACAAACAGGCAAGACTGGGGCAGTGTCCTCCTTAATCAGGAAACTGGAAGCTCTTGCCCTAGGGTATTTGATAGGTGAACCAGCCTGAGCTCCAGTTTGTCTGGATCCAGACTTCCCAATAGCTTGCTATGCAAATGTGCTAGGACAAGATGTTAAATGGGAACCTGCTGTGTTTGAGCAAGTTTGCAAAGAGCATTTCATTTTCCAGATAGTATATTCCACAACTCTGAATTTTTTTCTTTAAATGCTGAGTGTCCTTGGTGCACATATTCTCCGTTTTTGAAGTCAAATGATGATTTTCCTTTGTCATTCCAATTAAATGCCAACCTCAAGAAGTCTGATGTATTTCCCAAACACGCCTTATAGTGTAACCCTAAACAACCCCTCAGAATGGCTTTATAAAAGATCAGCGTTTCACTGCTCACAGTCATCTCAAGGAAGCAAATCCTGTTCTTATCTGGGCACCTCAGCCCCAGGGTGGGTTACACATTTGTCCCACGTGATGATATAGTGCTGTTTCCTATTTTTGTAGCTGTTTGATTTATTCAGATGTGGTACCCTAATTGCCTTTGTAAATCTTGTGTTCTGTTCCCCAAAAGCTTTAGAATAGTTCTATTCTGTGAATTAGCTGACAAATCAAATGACAAGATTGAAATGACTTTTCTGCCTGACTTGCATCTAAACTGTGTTTTAAATTTTAAATTCCTTGACCTTTTGCCATATCCTTTCCTAATCTTAAACAATTTTTGCTGGAGCGTTTTTTTGCCCCCCACCACTGGCTTCAAAGACAAATTAGATTAGTCTCTACAACTCCTCTAAGATGTTTGCTTGTGCTGTTTGCAGTGATTTGAAGACCATGTGTTTGCAACCATTTCTGTCTCCTCTTACATGCATACTAATACTTGTTGATCATCACAGCTCTTGTGAATTGGGTATACAACTGACACATCAAAGCACAGCATAAATGCTGCAAGCTGTTGAAACAGAGTGCAAAAATAAAGCAACAGTTCGCTTTTAGGGCTTACAGAGTAAGTCTTAGGGAAGGAAGAAATGTACAAGCAGTTTAAATGTAAAATACATTAAAAAATCACTAGTTTTTCACAGTTTGAATTGTATTGTGCTGTCATTAACCAAATAATATGCTTAGGCTTAAACTTTGAGGATTCATCAGGGTGGTAGTATGCAGCCTAAATACTTAATTGGAAGCCATTTCAAGGGTAGTTTTGGCTGTGTTCATATAAACCTTTTATTTTTTTTTTGCATTTTAGTGATGCAAGTTCAGTTCATGTTTCTGGTGCTTTCTAAAACTTCATGACCTTCACTGCAGTCACTGAGTTTGTATGTTGCATTAGGATTATGCTTACCTGTATGTTCAGTAAGTGTAAGTAAGCTAAAACCCCACTGCTGAGTAAGTGTACTCCAGCACTCTCCTGAATTTCAGAATTTGGCCTGTTTCAAGCTTCAGTGTTTAAAAAGCTCGTACAACCTCAAAGGCAAGCAAATGTTGCACGGTCGGAAGTTTTGTGGTGTGTGTTTGGCACCTCTTAAAGGGAAAGAATCTGTAACATAAAAGGTGAATCACTATTTGCCACCCTTTCAGAGGTGTGGAGTCCTCTGCCCTTTCAGTTTGTCTTTGCCAACACTTGACATTCAGACTGTGATCACAAGGCTCAAGGAGGTTCCTTGGCTAGAAGTAATGCAAGTTCGCTGAAGTGTTGGGAGCAGTGTCCCTGTATTAGACTTCTGAGGGGAAAAATAGGTAATCTTGGCAGAGTGGGATGCTGAGACAATCGGTGCACAGCACTGCCCTGTGAAATGCAGTCCTGTCTTGTGGGACTTTGGTGTTTGGGTTTTTTTTAAACACAAAACTTCATTTGAACTAATTTGACGGAGCCAACTGTCAGCTGTGTGGTTAACAGCCTGTGCTTCCATGGGTAATAGGTTCCAGATCCGGGCTGTCAGTCTTCATGCAAACAAGTGCTGGAGGAACTGGGAGAGGAATTGCTGAATTTCAGGGAGGAGGGAACTTCCTGCCTCCTTTTGGTGCTGTGTGTGAGGATTTTCAGAAAGACTTTTCATTCCCTGTCTTGGCCTCAGGATGCTGATAGCTTTTTTGCAGGAGAGAATCCTCTTAACCTCCTTAGCAGACATTTTAAATGTGGACAATAAATACAGGGATGTGGTGGGGGAAGTGGAAATGGTGGGTAACTCAGCAATGCCTCCTGGTGTTGTCCATACTTGCTTGTAGCCAACTTTGTAGTAAAAAATGGCTATGGACTAACCAGTCAGATTTTCTGTGTGTCTCTGGGGAAGGACAAATGCAAGCCACACATATCAGTGTTAGAAGAGTTATGAATAACGATGGCCATTTGTGTGATTTCACAACTGCAATTAATTATGGCTTTTATATACTATTTTTCATGGAATTTATTAAAGACTTCCTGATCATTTTTTGTTCCTACCACAATTCTGTACCTGTTCTGTGCCTCTTGGTGAGAAGAAACCAAACAGTTGGGACAGGGCCATTCCTGGGCTACATTTTGGAAAGCATCTATTGATGGAGACAGTTGGTTGAGACAGGTTTTGCCCACTGGTTTTTTTCAGTAGGGAAGTTAGTATCGTAACAACCATGACTGGTGGAATTTGTGAACAAGTGAGGTAAAGCAATGCCTAAAGTAGATGTCTAAACTTTGAAATTTAAGAATAAAAATGCATCATTTGTTCTGTTCAGAAAGTGTTCGTAGAAAATTGTAGCAGTTTTGCCTGAAAAATATTTCTCTCAAATTTGCAGATTATCAAGGATATACTGAGAAATATTTTAAGGGTGATCACTGCCCATTATGGAAAGAGTAGCTACAAATACTCCAATGCAAGTTTTCATATTCACTGAAATCTTTTATTCCTGGCACCTAATAATAGACATTTCAGTTGAGAATAAAGCTGAATTTCAAAGGAAATGTAGCTTTCATTTTATAAAATGTGTAGCAACTGACTTTTCCACCTAAACTACAAAATTACTGTTGTAGAATCAATATAAAAATCACCAAAAAACATGCTCAAGATTTTTGGCTGAACATGCTACTCTTATTTTGGTAATAATGATGTAAATTCAGATAGGAGTTTGAATCATTGCATGGAAAAATATTTTTCTTTGTTTATGTGCTGCTCATGCAGAAATATACCTTGCCACAAAATTTCAGTAAGTTACACTATTACTCAAATTTTCTTTTTTGTCGTTACCTAGTAGCTTAATGTTAAATACAGAGAAGAAGGAATAGAGGAGGGGAAGTTTATCTTCCAGAGATCTTCTGTGTCTGAGCTTCTCAGATTGCTGATATCTTCTTTTCTGTGAGATCAGTTGTCTTCAGTAAAGCATCCGAGTTAAATGTTTTATTAGGACTGTATTTTCCAGAGTATTTTATCCTGGTGTCAGTAACCAAGCAGAGAAATCAAACAAAAGGCTCACTTTTGTTACAACACTAATGAAGAATTGGCAATGCATTTCTGGAATACACACAAAGGAAAATTGAAATAGTTATTTTAAGTTTTTCTGTAAGTAACGCTTAGTTTCTTAAGTATTTCATGCTTAAAAGAATTTGTGAAATACAGTAAGTAAAACTAAATGCATTTGCTTGAAATAGTTACTTACCAAGTAAAAAACCACCAGTCATGTACATGGTTTTGATGTCCCTTTCATCCATTTGAAATTGTGTTACCTCATGCAGAACATGGAGTTTTCTACTTAGTATATTTGCTGTCCTCTTCCTTCTGATATCCTCAAGGCAGGTCTGAATTCAGTATCTTTCTTATATACATCTTTATTCCCAGATGTCTACCCATGGGATCAAGCAGTGTCGCTGGTGAAAGCACATTTGGTAATTTACTTTTTAAATCCTGGAGGTTACTGAGAAACCTCTAAAGATAAAGCCAGCACTTGAAGAGTTAATATGTTATTAGGAGGACAGGAAATCTGGCAACTATTGCAGAAACTAGACCTAATGGTGCACACAAACAATTTGTCAGTCTTGGTAAATGTGAATAGCTTTCCGCAAAGTGGCTGCTTTTGCTTTGTTTGAACAGCCTAAACTTTTCCTTTTCGGACTTTAAATCTTAGAAGTGAAATGTGATCCCCATATTGAATCAAAATAATTTAATTCAAAACATATTTTGATTGGAACAAGGCTGACGTGGAAAGAAACTCTAGAATAATAATAAAAAAAAAAGTTGAAAGGACTTTCTATCATATATTTAGCAGGAAAATTTGAAACAGTTCTAATTAGGCTGAAAAAACCAGCCTTCTTCATTGTAACTCACAAAGGTCATATATCAATGTTAAGGCGGCATTACCAAGTTGTGTCTGAAAGCCTGCACATGCAAACATCATTCCAGTTGTTTGGTTTTGGTGGGTTTGGGGTTTTGTTTTGAATGCATGTGCACACACGTACTTCCAAGCCAGAACACGTATTTAGTTTAAAGTAGTTACCTGCTACTGCAGTTATGTGTGTGCTTTGTCGTGTTCAAGAAGAGTGTTGTTCACCCAAAAGTTGTGGTTGTGCTAAAAATGTGTGAAATCCTAATTCAGGCTTTTCTGTTCATGCTTACATATTTTTGAAGTGGCACGTAAAAGAGACTCCATTTTAAGTGTTTCAGAGGAAAATCTTTCAGAGGGGAATTAAAATGTTTAGTCCATTAAAGGTAACAGGCAATTATTTTTACTTGAGATTTATTTCTTGCTTGCTGGTGAAGTGTATTCCTGGGTTTGTTGGTTTGGTTGTTTAGTTTGGGTTTTTTTCAACTGAGTAAATAGGAAAGATTATTCATGTACGAGCAATTTGGGTTTCTCATCAGTTTCTCCTTTCATTTTAACATTTCATAAACCACATTTTGTATGGGTTGGACTCTTTTTCTGTCAATCAAATAGGAGTGGCATGCATGCTTTATGCTGTGCTTCAAAATCACTTTGCTTTAATCAGCACAGGAATAAAGCAAGTAAGTCTGTCATTTATTTCTGAATAGCTTGACTGTGAATATATATCTGTGCTGATGAAAAAAATGCAGTTAAACCTTTCATCTAATTTCGGTGTTGGAACATCCCAAACTCAAGCACAGTATATATTCATTTTTAATAGACATCACTTCATATGTTATATGTCACTGCATAAAATCTAAAGCAGAAATAAAAGTAGAGGGCAAAAGCCAATGGTAGTCACTTTAAAGGTACAAATCTTGATTCCAAAGGTATAATATTGTTTGGGAAAATAAATCCTGATAAATCTTTAGAGAATTTATGCTGGAAAAAGGAAAAATCATTCCTAACCTGCTAGTTTTATGCTTTTTGTCATTCCATCCTTGTTCTACCAAATCATTTGTATTAGTATTAGACTGATGTTAGTCTTTGGTTGCCAGCAGTAAATTATTCTCTGTTCAATCCTTTCAGGAAGCAGCACAGAAAAAGATGATCATAAAATAATGAATTTCAGAGTTGTTCACAACGAGATAGTTTCGATTGCACATATTTAGTGACATCAGACCGTGCATTCGAAAAATATTTATGAATAAATTAAAATTTCCTAGTTAGATCAAAGCTTCTATTTGTTGATGTGTCTGAAGTGTTTCTACCTTGGGAATAGAGAAATGAAAGTTACTAATGGGTGTTTGTGTTTGACATCTGTATACTGTACTTTTTAGCATATCTCAAGTGTTTTAGTCTCTGCCTAATAGATCTCATTAAAGAAACAGATATCAGCCCCAAGACAGTTTGTCAAAGTTAATATGAGTCCCCTGTGGACAGGATTGACAATGTGTGTGTGGCTCCACGTGACTGCTTTTCCACGGGCTTGTTTGCTCCTGTAACCATCGGACATCAGTCCCTGATTTGTTTTACAGCAGCTCCATGGGATTGGATATCGCTGTGTGATGCTGGACGTTTTCGAGGCTTCCCTTGTTGTGCACATTTCCCTCAGAGCACGGGGTGGGCGCGGGGCTCGCTCTGCCCTGGGAGCGCTGGCGGCTCCTTGGATCGCTCCGGGAGCAGCGTGGAAAGGGAATTCACATCCCACGGCTGCGTGCTGGGTTTAACTCGAGCCTTAATCAGCACTGCCTCGCCTAAATGGAGCTGAGGCTGAAGTAATCCTAAATGCTGAGCCATCCAGAGGCTTGGCTTAGGTTTGCAAGAGGTAAATGCTAAGAGAAATGTTTAAAAACAACAAACAAGGTAAACCGCCTCCTTTTTACAACCAAATAGTTCTGCAAATTGCAACCTCTTCATTTCTCAGATGCTTTCTTAAGGAGGACCGGTATTTACATATACCAGTGTGGCTGCAAAGTGCATCACGCTGATCTGGTACATGGTGTTGTTTTCCTTGGAAGTCTATTCTTTAGTCATTATACAAGCTATTAATTATTGTTCCTCCATTGATTAAGTCATAGCATAAGCACTTCCCTCCAACCACGAGCTTAACTGTGAACCTGAAATATCAGGCACACTTATTTGGCCTTTGAATTTGTGTGCTGTTTGGTCTGTCCTTCAAGGTCCTGGTGCTGACTTTAGCTGGTTTTCAGTTATCCCTTTCACCTGGGATTTAGGAACTAAGAAGATTTTTAAATGGCTTAATAAGAAAAAAAAAATGTTACCTACTTTTGAATCTGTACAAAATTCAAATGTAAAATAATTTCAAACTTGAAAAAGATAAGTAAGGTCAGGATGGCTCCCAACCATTTCCTGAGAAGAAAAAGTGTTTTAATTTTGTTTTTTTAAGGAAAAAAAAAATCACATTTATACATACATTAATCTAAGGAGATGGCAGTGGTATTCCTTTAGTTATTCACATCCCTTTGTGAGGGTAATATGACTCATTGAAAATCTAGCTTTTGTATAAAAGGAGAATATGAACAACTTCAACACATGCTGAATATTTATATATGTATCTATTAAAAGAACCCCACAAGTTCTAACATTGTCTTTTCCTTGGCATTAAATAGTTATAACAGTAAGTATGTTCTAGGGTTAATTTTTTTTTTAGCAGCATAGCATGAAAATTAATTCTTATCATTGTCATTTGCTGAGCCCTGTAGAATTTTATGGCTGCACATTGCAATATTATGGACACTCATGAGACTCCTGACTGGTTTTATCTTATTAAACAATTTTGAAATCATTAATTTTTAATTGGTCTGCTTGTGGTTTTTTATAGTTTTAATTGTGTGTCTGTGTCTAAATATTGAGTGTTTTTTAAATTAAAAAAAAAAAAAAGTCCTGTCTAAGCATATATGTTGTAAGGTATTGCTATATGATCATCCAGACGAGTACTATACTGTGTGGGGATTCATTTTAAAGAATGTTTTCAGCAATTCAGTATCCTAATAAAAGTAATAATAAAAAAAGAATGATATGATGTCTAAGATATGTACAGATCTTTTCTTGATTGAAAGTTCTAATTAAGTGAATCGAGGAAAATTAACTGAAATTAGCTGTCAGAAAGTCACATTTAAATGAGTGATGATCTGGTGTGGCAGTAAACATTTAAATGATATAAATTGCCATTTAAGTGTATGGTTTAATGTTTGTCATGCATTAATACGACATGAGACTGCAGTGACAATCAAGCAGCTTGCTCTAATTTGAACATATTTAGGGCTTTTGTGTGGAGTGCACCACACAAATTAAGACAATTGCTGGTTTTATGTGTCAATTTAAATGTTGTTTTCAGGCATCGGTTAATGAAACAAACCCATCATTTTTGTGTGCAAATTGCAGAGTGATTTCCTTGGTTTTCAGATTAATTTCAACTTCCTCTGCTCAAAATTAGGAATTTCCTTTGCAAGGAAAATGTCATTCATTTTGCTAGATGAAGAAAATATCTGTTTGTTATGTTTTCTCATTTGGTAATTCAAATCAGAAATACATCGAATCCTCTGTATAAAATAGAAAAAAACAAATCCTGATAGTGATTTAATGTACATGAATTAACTCTTTAGATGGCAATGGTTTTTAGGTTACCTTTTAATATAGTGGTTTTGGATGCTCTTGTCTTGGGGATTGGGTTGTAACTAGATAATATCTTCAGAAAAACAGCTTAATCATTCAGCATAGTACTTCTGTATAGGTTTCTGTATAGGTTTGTACACCAGAAATGCTTGAAAGTGGTAGCAGTTTGATATTTCCAGCCTGTGAAAAAATTTTTACCCTAACATCCCTGGTTAGTTAGTCCTGTTTCCCAAATTCTATCAATCTTCTGGCTGTCAGAATCAGATAATCCTGCTGTTGTTATTCAGCATGCAGATCACACATGAAAGCACAATTTCATCTTGGGAGTTCATAAAAACATAGCCTGGCTGTGTATAAATGCACAAATACTTTCCACTTACTGCTTTTTTTTTTTTTTTCTTATTTCCACTATTACAGTTTAAAAAGCGAGGTCTCCAGGTCAGTGGGAAGTAGGGCATGAGACTGGCATCTATCACAAGGCCCACCTTCTTTTGGATAGAATGTCTAAAATACTCTTCCCAATTCTGTATTTAGACTTCTTAAGATAATTTTGCATGCTATAAAAAAAATGCTTCTGCTACTACCAAATGATGACTATCTAGGAAACTCAAGTTTATTTTGTGTGTGGTTTTTTTCCACAGGCATTAGAAAGCGAGTTTGTTTCCTGCCAGCTTCACCAGTGGATTGATCTGATTTTTGGCTACAAACAACAAGGGCCAGAGGCTGTAAGGTCCCTGAATGTGTTCTACTATTTGACTTATGAAGGAGCTGTTAATTTAAGTTCAATAACGGATTCTGTTCTGAGAGAGGTAAGTTTGTACTTTATAAATATTGAAAAGTCTTCGTTAACCACTGCAGTGTTGAAACTGTAAAGACTCCGCATTGTTCAAGGCTTCTGGTGAATGTTCAATTTCTTTGTGTTTTCTTGTGGTTTGGCCACAGGCCAGTCAAATGCAAGGTGCCTGAACCAGTTGTCACAGCATGCAGAATTAATAGAACAAGGATGCAAGTTGTTCTTAAACTTTGTGCACCTGGATTTCAGCCCAAGCTGATGCCAATATAAAATAAATGTACAAGGATTGCTTCAGCTGCTGAGTTCAGTTATTTTATTCCTTGAGACTGGATCTGAGTGGCAGTGGGCAACCTTGATTTGGCTTGTGCTTCTGAATTTACTTCTGCACTTTTAACAGTTCTCCTTAAGTGCAGTCTTGCATATATAGCAAACATCAGAGTTTTGTAGCCTCTGATATTTTAATTTGGTTTGCTATCCAATTAAAATAACTTGTCCTATATTTTTCATATGCAAAAGAAAATATTTCAGCATTGAAAAGATCAGTAGCTTTACTCAGACTCAGCATCATTCAGAAAATCTATTTGCCAAAGTATCTCATAGAATACTGTGGGTTCAGAAGTTCCTCCTTCTCCACTTAAACAGCTGTTTAAAAAAGGGCAGGGTGGGGTGATTAAAACAGACTTTTGATTGATTTTATGTCCTCTCTTCAGACACTATATTGGTATCAAGTATAGCTGCAAGTATATTAATTATAGAAGAAATGTATGTGATACCTTGTTATAAAATATTCCAAGTCCATGAAAACAAATAATAGGAATCTTGCTAACTGTTTTATTTAGATGGGACACGGGGACTGGCTTAAAACCAAAGTGATGACTCAGTGTTGTCATTACATGGCTTGTCATCAGTCTGCAAACTGCATCTTCGTCAATTTAAACCTAAAATATGTGTGTTGCACATAAATACTCTTAATTGAGCTAAGAAAAGGTATACTGGGACTCGTGGCTTACAAGAAAAAATGTCATCATCTGGGTTTGGAAAAGTTGTTAGCCCAAGAGTCACTAGGAGATGTTCACTGTGCCATGTTTTCAATTCACTGATAATTTTTGTCCACTTTACACTGGCAAGGAATTATTCTTGCCTTTTAGGAGTATTTATTAGACTCTTCAAGTGTTTGGCTAAAGTGTGAGCTGAAAAGTAGTCTGTGTAAAAGTAGTTGTGTGTAATGTGTTCTGAATTTTGTATTAATTGAACCATCATTGAACCTTTATTTATGAAACTAATAATTAAAGTGACACTAATGAAAGTAGCAGTCTCCACACACAGTTTTTGTCTAGTTTTAATTTTTCTAGAACAGTTCTTTTATCAGATTTACTATGATCTGTTTTACTTGTATTGTAGCCTGAAAAAAAATTTAAGACCAGGGAAGTTACAAGTATGTCCGGAATTGTGAATCATCTCAGAGAAACATTCACTTTGTTACAAAATATTTTGAATTTGCCATGTTTTTATTGTACTTTGCTACAATTTTTCTTATTTTTGAGTTGTTCTGTGCTGTCTGAACTGAGTGGTGTATAAAAATGGAAACGGGACAGGGAGAATTGCAGTGTTGTTGAGTTCATAATAGTGGAGTAGCTCAGCAGCAGCAAAATTTTGAAACGCTACTGATGGTGTTAAAAATACACGCTGATGAATGCAGGCAGCAGAATAAATGGTGTCTTGTAGCACTTCTGTTCTGAGCTGCTTGAAGGATTGGCTCAATGGAATATTTTTATTTAGGATTTTTAAGCAGGTCACTAAACCAGTGAAAGGTTAGTTTGGTATCCCTTGCCATTTACATGTATTTTGTAAAGCATATTTTGGGTTATGTAAATGCGTATATGTAATTTTAAAAGGCACATATGATCAACTCTGATGCGATATTGATACTACAGAAATTTAATGACTCTCATCACCAGTGGTGACTTATTCTGATTTTACTTATGGGTAGAGATGAAAGTAATGAAAAATCTGTTTGTGTGTATTTCTATGTGCATAATCATTCTATATCTATGTGCTAAATGAATTTATCATGCACCTTTGACAGCCTCACCTTCTTCCTGCTTGCTAATCCGTCTCCCTGAGGACCTGTGCTAACATTCTGTGCTGCCAAGCAGCTTCAATCAGCATTTATTTTTCTCTTTCAGTCAGCTTGCCAGAAAATAGCTCCTCTTTTCTCCACCAAATTCCTGGTTAGAGCCCAAATGAATTTCTGGTGTGGACAATTAACAGTATTTTTATGCAGGCATGGCACCTCATCTATTTAGGCAAGTATTAAACTGGTTTTCTTGGTTTCAAAAATTATGTTTCTGGCTTTTTCCTCTTGATAAGAATTCAGGGTTTGGGTCTTTAAATCTTGACAGTTGTAGCAGAAAATGTATTTTTATTTGCAAACCTAAACCAAAGAGAAGTTCCTGTATGTTCTGAGAGCTTGCAAGTCATTGAGGCTTTTAGGTATCATATGGAAATAATAGCAAGTGCTTAAACCATGGCAATTTCCCCAACAGATAGTCAGTGCTGAGCCTGGACCACAGCAGTAATGAGAAGTCTATGATGCATGTGTTTCTGAGGTATCTCCACAGATATATGTGTGGATATTGGTGACCTAACTCACCGAAGAGGCCACACACAGAACAATGGTGGAAGGCACTGAGGAGTGGAGGGGTGTAGGTTAATGCAGAATTTCCTTAGGTCTCCTAAATGGCTCCAACTGGCACCTTTATTTTTATAGGCAGTCAGGTTATATATATTACAAGAAGGAAGTACTCGTCTAGGAAGGAAAACTACTTGATTAAAACCATATTCCACCTTTCTTTTTTTTTTTTCTAACTGAAAATGTAGAACTTTTACATCCTCTTATACTGCTGTGAACAATTTTTTCCTGCCATTCTTTCTGCCTATGGGAATAAAGGAAGTAAAGTATTTTGAAAGGATCTGACTGCCATAATAGAAAATTTTAAACTAAAATGCAAACCATGGGCCACATGCTACCTTTTGGCAGATAAACCCTGGGGAGTGCAAGGCTTGCATAATTCAAAGGCAAATCTCAGGGGGAGGGGAGTAGATCAAGAGAGAAAGGTTTGAGTCGCAGCCAGTGGGGGAAGGGAACTGCAGCCAGGAGAAGCAAGGCAAGGGATCCAGTATCCCTGCTGGCATCCTGGTGCACTGCTCATCCTGCAGAGACCACTCCTTCCTCCTCCTCTTTCCCTCCAAGCATTTTAGTAGTGCTGTCATTGGCTCTGCTCCTTGTGTGTCTTGCAGAAGGAGGTGACAGCTGCAGAGGGACGTTGCTGTTCAGTGGGCAAGCAGTAAACATCTTTCTGTTGGAAAACACTGCATTTGCCAGCAGAGCTCTGCTGTGTCACTGCCTTCTGTTGACTTGCTCTTGAGCACCACGTTTTGATCTGTGGAACTCCCAATCACAAGATCTGCTGTGGAAGGGCTCCTTTTTTTTTTTTTGCCTGGATGGAAGGGGCAAGGAGTCATTTAGCACAGACAAATGTCATCCAGCTGTTCTGGAGAGAATTCACAGCACCTTCTTATCACAAATTCTGCTCTCTTTTTGCCATAGCTGTCCAAGAATGGAGGGGGAAAAAAAAAAGTAGAATTAGATCTAAGTCATTCAGACAAGTAACTGATTAAGAGCTGAAGCACAATCCATAGAAAATAATTTGTATCTAGGACTGATTGGTGGGTATTTCATCAGTGTTGGTCAGAAGAATAGAAATTCCTCTTGTCTCTGGCTTAGTGTAACAAAGGAGGATCGTGAATCTGGGCTGCCCTCAGTTACTACTTAAAAGTCCATTTCTCCACTGATACCCCTATGTAGTTAGTGTAAACACTGGATAAAAGCAAAGAAAGGAGACAAAGTTAGTAGCAGGAAGATGAAATATTATTTGGAGAATGCATCATTGATTTGTACAGGAACCCCTACCTTTCAGGAAGCACACTGAATTTTGTACCGTGCTTATGAAAAAGCACCTAACCACATTAAAAAAAAAACCAAGAAAACCCATCTGATATGACCTTTGAAGTCAGCAATTAAGGAAGACTAATAATTTTTAAATTAGCAATATTAGCTCTAAAATCTCAAGAATAAGTCCCATTAAATTAATAACATCAGGTGATTTGCTTTTAGCCTTTGACAGTTCTGTTGTTTTGTACTTCTTCCTCTGAAGAGAAGGTGCATTTTTTTTACATGAAGATAGTCTGTTTAGCATCAGTAAGCAAGCTTTCTCTATTCTTTTGGCACCTTTCTTTCTATTGATGATATTTCATTTCCATATGAACTGAGGAGTTTCAAAAATTGTGAAGAATCAGCTTGGACATAGCTTTTGGCTTGTTATTTGAATGTGCCACGTCTGATTATATGTGGAGAGAGAAGATAATTCTTTTATTTTCAACTTTAAGGCATATGGGATAAATTATTTTATGGATAATAGCTTTTAAATGTTGTTAAAGATAATTATCTTTGGGTAAGTTTTATGTATTTTAGGTCTATCTCTTATGAGTCTTATTTTATTTTTAAATATTTACAGTTTAGGAGACTTCTGTGCTCAAAAGAAGTTACAAGGATGTTTAGTTTACGTGACCCCAGTTTCATGACAGCAGTAGCAGATCTGATATCTTATCCCAGAGAAAGCATTTTTGGCCTCTCTTTTAGCTCTGTTCATGGTGGGAGTTAATAGCATATTTCAGCTCTAACTCAGCTGGAGAACCCTGACAACAGTGAATCTTTCACGGAGTATAAACACGATTTGTATTTATAGCATAGTTAACATTTACTAAATAGTTGGGAAAACGATCAGTCTGGTTTTAGCAGGTTGGGCAACAGTCTTTGTTGTGGCTGTGATGAGTTTTAAAATGTAGGATAAAATGGTTATAAAATAACTGTCACAGAGCAGTAAATTTCCATGTGCCGAATTCGGTAAGTAACAAATTCATGCAGGCAACATTCAAAGTACTGTAGAAACAATCTTTGAATTGTCTCTGGCTGTAAGTGTGCTGCACAGATGGCATGTTTGGTGTTGTACAGCACGGGAACAGTGGGAAAAGCCAAAGAAATGTTTAGCATTGGTCTTGTTTTGATTACAAATCTATATTAAAATACCCTGTATGGAACTGGAATTAAGAAGGCTGTATTTAAAGGAAGCATGCCGATTTCATGGCTAAGGAAACGTGGACTTGGCAATGCATCCAAGCCCATGCCTTGGTCTTTTCCTGGGAAGTACCCAGAGCAGGATGTGTAACACAGGCAGGGCCTCCCCTGAGGGCAGGTACCACTGCTCGGTGAAATCAGCTTGTCTGGGCATCAGGACTCTCCCACGAAAGGATGAAGTATTTCCTTCTGGTGAAAAGAGCATTAAATAACAGGAGCACCACTCCTGCCACCAGTTTGTATCAATTACCTATTAGTTCTCCCACCCCTGCTCGCACTGTGACCTGTTTGTGGTGTTGGAGTAAATGAGCAAAATGAGCATAGGCAAGTGCTTACTGTGATATCTGGGAGGTGTAGCACTCCTTTGATTCCATTCAGCCCGGAGTTTGATATGATGAATGGGGATTTATTACCCTTTGTCTTAACTTATCTATTTACTACAATGCTTACAAACAGACATGAAAAATATTCAGCTGCGTTGTGATCCAGAAAAATATTTGACGTGGTTGTTCTCTTTTACTTTTCATTACAGAATAGATTCTAATTTTACCTGCTGCTTCTACTTCTCTATCCAACAGTAAAAGGAATGATATTTTAGAGCTAATTAAAGTAGGACTGAGATGCTCCATGTATAAGGATTTAAAAAACTGGCTAGAAGTAGTAAAGTTTTTTGGAAGGGGGTAACTCCTGTGAATTAGTTCTTCATCTCTGAGTGTTTTTTCCTCAGCCTCTGATTGAAATTCAAGGGATAGAAATTTTCAGCAGTCAGTTCCCTCACCTCTTCTTGCTTGACCTGTCTTGTGGATCTATCAGAGCCAGAGAGGTCTTGAGACCCCCTGGGCTCTTTACATTTTCATTTAAGCCTCGCTGGTCAGTCTTAGCTGACATATTTGTTGGCCAGCATTAAATAAGAAAGAGTAATCAAAAGGTAAATAAGGTATGGATAAAAGTGATGTTCATAATACTTCAAAAATAACTTCTTTTGATATAAATTGGTTCTATTTTTAAGCTTTCTTTTCCTCTTCCATATGTGGAAAGGATGAGATATACTTGTATGTAATAGCTACAATTATACACCAAGTCATTTAGCCTTGAATGAAATGTGGAAGTGAACAGGCTAAAGGAATTTTTTGTGTCATCAACATGCTTTGATTATTTGCAGGCTCTTTATGCTACCTGTATTGACTTTCACAGTAATTGGGAAACTAAACATTTTTGTTTGAAATGTTTCCATTCTCTGTGCTTATTGCAGCCCAGGGTGTCTAACCTGGGCACCAGTGTTCCCACTATGTCTGCAGATGTGTGTGGTGTTTACTTACCAAACTTTGTTATTTTTGTTATTAGTTGTATTTGATAAATAGCTGCTGCTTGAGTGAGAAAGCTTGTGGTCATGCCAAAGGTGTGTTCCTCGAGCAGTGTATAAAAGTCAAGTCTCAATTAAATGTTACGTTCTGTTAAATAATAACAAAAAGTTCATTTGTTGCAGTAGAAAACTCTGAGATAGCATTGTACCCGTAGTTTGGAAAGAGTAAGTTTGGTCTTGCAGGTAGTATTTATGAGAGTTTAAATAAATGTATTTCATAGCTTAGCAAAAGGAGTTATTTATTTCTTTTTCACAATTGTTACAGATTCTGAAAGGTGATCACAGAAGACAGTTAAAAGACCACTACATTTTGGATTTTTACTTCTGTGTGTTAACCGCCTTCAGATTGAAATGTTTTATTTTAATGAAGCTTTTTTATTTAATAAATAGAGATGACATCAGTGTTTAAGAAATTCTGTGGAATGCTAACAGATCGGAATTGATTGCTTTTTTGCAGAGGAAAAAGTTTTATATTAGAAAACACGGGATTATTAGCTATTTAGAGGAGCAGATGAATAATGCCAGAAATTGAAGTTTGAGGGTATTGCACATGGCAGTGCCACTACTTTCTCTGTGGTAATTATTGATTTTAAATGAAAGCAGTGAGTTGCTCTCTTGCAATCTTCAGCTGCCAGAGAGAGATGGGAAGCAATTTTGGTTGTGGTGCTCAAATAAAACAGAAACTGTTGTATTTTAAAAAAACTAGTCCCAGAGCTGCTTAGGATTTTGCTTGTACTGAATCCAGTTTTATTTGCAGGTCCTTACATCGATCTTAACTCTGTTTTCAGACTCTTTTCCCTTTTTATTTTGTCAGTCTCTTTGAAGTACAACCAGACCTGTTTTTGTACTTCTTGTGTTTTTTATCTGCTTCTTTCCAGTAGCCAAAGATTTAGGTGTTTTGAATGAGCACATCAGTGCTCCAGACAGAGATACTGTTTGAAATTATCCATGAACCCAGTGCCTCTGAACATTATTGAGTGACATTTGTTTCTGTTGGTTGTGTCTGCTCTGACTAACTGGTTTCTTTCAGATTGGCAGCTGGGATTACGCTGCAGTAGACGGACAGCTGCATGAGCTGGAGATTGCAGCCAGGCTGGGCTGTGCCTCTGCTTAATATGCCTGGAATGTATATATTCAGATTGGAGCAACTTGCATGGCCCTGAGGGGCTTCTATTTGTATTCTCACAAACTGTGATTACTTCCTGTTTTACTTTAATGACTGCCGTGTAATTGTCATACTGATTTGTCTGGACAAAAAAAGACTTCATTTTTTCTTTTTTCTCACAGAAAATTCCTTAATGTAGTTTAAGAGCTGGGTTAGTGTTTTTGTTTGTGAAGATGTGGTGGAAGGCATCCTATGCTGTTTTCATTTCTCCACTTTTCTGATGTGAACAGAATAATGCATTATTCATATATTGACTCTCAAACAGCTTGAGGAAAAAAAATAGTAATCCTGCTTAGGGCAACCTCTCCCCCTCCATGTATCTGTAGCAGTTTGGATTTTATAAATAACAAGTGGTTAGACCAGTAACCAATCTCCAGACAACTCTGGTGTTTTCAGCAGGCAGAAGGAGGTGAAACTGGGGGGAGTGGTAAGAAGAAAAGAAAATATTATGCAGCAGATCTATTTCTTGCAAGGAAGGTGCAAAGAAGGAAGAAAAACAAATGCTTAATTTCTATTTCTGGCTTTAATTTCTCCATGTATCTGTTGTTTTTTTGTGTAACGATGCACACAGTTTTGTTGCAGACCTCGCTAACACATCACAGCAGGCAAAGGCTGTGCACTTTTTGCTCCATCCCAAGTCGCTCGTGTGCTCTAACAGGGCCCCGCTCTGCGGGCTGCTGACAGTATTTCTGCCCACGCTTCGGCCCTGGAGCCAGAACCCTGAGCTACTGGGGCTGGAGCTGTACCTGCATTAGTGGGCAGCAACAGGCACCTTCTGCACTCTGCTTGGTTAGCAGAGGGCACATCACAAACATTCTGCAGTCAGGGTTAATGGTACCTAGAGAACAGTACGTAACTCTTGATCTTGGAGTGTCTTTTCCTTAGCCTTTCTTCTGCTCCGTTCTCTTCCCTGCTGTTTGTTGGATTTTAAAGCTGGTACAGACAATTTTCTTAAATCGGTATGTTAAGTGAATACTGCAATGGGAAAACAAAATATGGAAGTGATTCAATACAAAATGTTTGATTTGTGAAGCCAAAACAAGAGAAATAGTTTTCTGGTTTGAGATGAAGAAAGTAGACCACTCATTTTATTTTTAAAATAGCAAATGGGAGTGTGTGAATTTATGATACTAACATTTGAGTGCTGTATGTTTTCCTTGGGTCAAGTGTAGTGCAATATCCCCAGGGCAGGTGTACAGTCAGCCAGCATATACATTGCCTGTGTCAGAAAAGCATTTTGCCCATTTTTCACAATCTTGGTCTGATGGGGATTGTTAGGAAACAAGGGAGATGGTACTACAAAGAGATTCTCTTTGTAATCTTCTGCCTCTTTTCAGCAATTTTATCTATTGTTATGAATTGTGCTTGCTCTCTGGCTAGTGTTACCTGTGTTCCTGTTAAATTCCTAGAGGAATTTAACTAAGAGTATTCCTGTAGGGGTGTAAGTGGCTCTCTCTGGTCAGAGGGGGTTTTCTGATCACTTGTTACCGGAGCTTGATTTTAATCACCGTCCCGTGGGGAAAGGAGCTCCTTGGTTGGCCGCTAAGCCATTCAACTTCTCTGTCAGAGGGGAAGCCTGTCAAACAGCCTGTGTTCTCTGATGCTCTAAAGTAACATCTGGGTGGAAGGAAGGGGAAAGCAAGTAATCATAATTGCATATCGCTCAAGCCAATGGAAATCACTGAGGAACATGTGCGTAAACCTTTTTGAATATTGAAAAGTGAGGTAGGAGCGGCAAAGAGCCAAAGTAATTACTTTTGCAAGGGCTGTTATTTTCTGGACATAAATACTGGGCAGAAAGATGGAGGATGAACCCAAAACGTTTTCTGTCCCTGACACGTGTGCTGAAAGAATATGTATTACAATGCATGTTGTTATTTCACCTGGGGTTTCAAATGTTTGGCAACTAAATCGTAGAGATTTTGGGAAGTAACTGGGAATAGTTCAGTACAGATCTGTAAAGGCCCTGAGAGCAGCCTCTTTGTAGCAAATGGGGAGGTTGTAGCTTGTTGTGCCCTCAGGCCGAGGCGTGCATTTTAACATGGGTGTGCTGTGCCCCATGGCTCTTCAGACAGTTTGGTGTTTTGTGTCTGAGGAGGCATGATGAAAGCAACTCGGAGCTAGTCCCTTTAAAGGTCTTTAAATCTGGAGTTAAATGGTGTATGTCTTGCCTTTTAACTATTATGGGCCTTCATTTGAGGATTTGAGTTCAAAACTGGAGACAGTTTCATTCTTTCTCTGTGACACTCACTGCAGTTCCCCCTCCACCCACCCTCCCTCATATTTAATTTTATAGTTCTTTCAGACATAAACATGAAAAAAAAGCAATTTTGACTTAGTTTCTGAGTGTTGCTGCAAAGAAAAGTAACAAACATCTGTTTTTACCTTAACTGCATCCATATGTTCAACCTCCCCATCACCCTCCTTCCCAAAAAATTTACAGCCGTATTTGGTGGGTACTGCATACTGTTGAATTAACTTTCTTCACAGTTAGATGAGAGGGTAAGTTCAGAGACTGAAAATAGCCATACCAAGCAGCAGCCAGGAGCTACATTATACCTAAGCCAAATTTTCAAATTCTTTACTTTCCTTCTTTTAATTTACTTCCCTATTCCCCTTCTCCCCTTCCCACCCCGCAAGAAAAGAGGAGATGACCTGGGAGACTTTTTAGGAACAGGTAAAATCAGATAAATGTTAACTTATAAAATTTGCTATGGCTTTCGTGCTTCTAAATTAATTAACATTTGAAATATAATGATACGTAAGTATGTGGTTTGAGATGCATACTGTGTGAATTATTGCAAAGGGTTGCTTACCTTGTTTCATTTTATTACTTCTTGTTGTAGCATCTGGAACAATTCTGGCCTTACCAAAATTTTGTTTTTGTAGATGATTAACAGGAAAAAGGCAGTTTTTCTGAGATATTTGAGAAGCAGTGAAACAAAATGTGGAATGATGCTGTGCTTTACTTTGTGGCATGCATCTTGCTTTCAGGGATAAGAGTTTGTCAAGCTAAAAATCTCTTTCAAACAAAGGTTATGCCTTTCCAGTTATATGGTGCCTTTAATAGATGTGAAACTGGTTGTGCAAATTTCCCAAATATTTCTACCTACAGTCACCTAAATGGCTGCATGCTCCAGAGGGATCCAGCAGTGTGAGAACACGTGCCCCTTCCTCTACTGCTGGAGGAGCTATCTGTCTCTTAGTAATACTGACTAATGCTGGTAATACCTCTTTTCAAGAAAGCTCAGTTAGAGGCTGGGCTATAATTCATTAGCAGGGAAGTGGATGATGACTTTCTAACTGATGGACACTTTACTGTATTTTCTCAGGTGAGTGGTAGGTTCTTTTCTTCAAAGGAGATACTAATTATATCTCTGAGAAAAAGATTCCCTGCTCCTACCTGATTTTCTTCGACAGGTTGAACAAAAGTGTGAGTGGCATCTGGTGGCTCTTTCTATTGTTATGCAAATTGAGAGAAGGGGGATTGATTCCAGCACCACCATCACATTTCTGCTGACAGAGGGAGGTCATCTTGCATCCTTCTGTATGTGATCCTTCTGACTGAGACGTCAGAATGGGGAGTTGACATCTGGATTGACTTTGAATACAATCTGGGAAAAGGAAGGAACCATTTGGGGTTGCTAGTACACTCTCTTGGTCATTATTACAAAATGTGGATGCTAAAAAAAGAAACCTTTACATTTTTTTTTCTTGGTAACCAGAAGGAATGCAGAAGATTTTTTTTCTGAAGTCTAGCCACTACGTCTAGACATATTTGTCCAAGTGTTGTTGCCTTTACTCCACAGTTCTTCAAATTTCTTTTGGATCTCTGAAGACACCAGTGAAGATGATGAACAGATAACAGTATCTGTGCTTTTATGTTCTGTGTACAGCTCTGATGTTTTATGAAACCTTGTTAGCTGTGGTAACAGCGTGGATTTTTCCCAGTTCTGTTGTCTAAAAGGGAAAGATTGTGTTAGGGGCTATTGTGCTCCTGGAACTGTAGGCACTCGTATTTTTTGGAACTACCAGATGGAACCTAATGAGTCTAAAGGATTTGTTTGTGCTGTAACTGTAAATCACAAATTCCAGCTAGAACATAGACAGGGATGTAGAAACTGTCTGTTATGATTGAAAACAGAGAATTTGTGATCCTCTGAGGCAGGCTTTGGCAAAATCATTGTCCCATTGGCCAGCAGCTTCACCAGGTCTGACAAACACTGTGTGAAAACAGACAGTGCCTCCTGACTGGCGGGTTGAGTAGAGTACTACTTTAGACTTGTTCTGCATCAGTTTGGGCTCTTGTAGTGATGAATGTATTTGAAATACTCTGCATCAATATGTGATATCTTGTGTTTCATTTTCCCTCACTATTGGCACTATGTAAGAATGTATAGTTTCCAGAGGTAGCATTGGGAATTAAAAGACATACCAGATTCCATGGCTGGGACAAAATTGTGACTCCCTTTAAATGCTGGACATAGGCATTTGGGAGTGAAAGTTTCTGTATTGATCATAAGTCAATATGCAAGGAAATCAATAAATCTGAAGCTCATTATTTCCCCACTTTATCTATTCTCAGTTATAAATCAAATGTCTGGGAGTTGGGCTTCAAGAACACTTTATTAATTTTAAATAATTTATTGGAGATTTATTTAATAGGAAATAAATAGTAGATTCTAAAGACTGTGAACTTTAACTAAGTATTTTAACAAGTATAGAGTAACTGACAGCCAGGACAGTCTGCATTCTGCTTCTTCTGTATTCTTCTGGCCCTACCCTCATTGCAGGGTAGAATTCCCATTTGCTAATAAAAATATGCCACTTAATCTGCAAGTAGGTGTAGGCAAATCTTTTTACAATCTGGATGTTTTGAAACAAACAGCATTTTATGGAGAGGGTAGAGCTGCTGACCAGTTCCTTTGTTAATGCCTCATGTCTTAAGAGACTTCAAAGCTTTTGTGATTCCCCTGATATCTTGAGTCACAAACCCCCAGATTTGAATTTTAATGTAGCATGTCTCATCAGCAGGAAGGAGACTTATGTGGTCTTACTGAGCTTTAGTGTTTCATAAGTCTGATACTGCTGTTCCTCCAAAAGTGCTCACTGCATCATAGTGTGTGTATGTCAGATTTCAGCCAACTTTTTGATAAACTCACTTATTCACCAGTTCTTTGAAGATTATGGTGCTTCCCAGAGTGGGCAAGAGTGTTAGAATCTGTTCACAGACTGATTTCAACTCCTTCTCTGGTGAGTTCAGATGTTTCAAAAGCCCTGCCAAATGTAATAAGGTCAAGTGTTTTGGATGGCATGTTTACTATCAAGAGGATCATTATTCTAAGGTCTCAGGTGCATTCTACTTTTGGCTTTGTTATTTCTGTAACAGGAGAACATTGTGTGTCCTAGTAGTGGTCTTTATTATTATCTAAAACTAGTTGTTTGTAAGAGTAAGGTCAGCATAAGCCCATTGGTTCAAAAATTTTGAGTGGCTAAAATAGAACGGAATGTAAGTGTAAGGAGTCTTGAGGAAGGTTGAACCATGAAAAAGAAGAGTTAGGGGAAAATACCTGAGGCATTGGCCCATGTGCAGCCTGCTAGCATGGGAGCAAAGGCAAGGTGACTAGTTAAGCTCACAATGAAAGAGATATAAAGTAAGCTGAATGATTTGGGATGTTCTGTAGTATCGGCCTGTTTCAGTGAATGGTGCAGGGGGCCAGCCTGACAAGAAGTAACTTGTTGAATTTTGGCTGCTTGATGTTATCTTTAAACCACTGGGCTAAGAGGTGGCAGCATGGAAAACTAGCTGTACATGCCTAGGGCAAGAAGTATAAGTTCACAGGTTTCAGCATAACTATTTTTAAAAAATCACTAAGCATGATATTTTCATGTATTTCCTATGAAGAAAGTACTAAAGCTTGTTGCTGAAGATACAGAGAAGCTTTTAAAGCCCCCTTGTATTACACCTTCATGTTCTCCTGTAGTTTTGCTGTTGGTAGTTTAATGCTTCCTAACATTGTTTGCTCTTTTTGAATAAACCTGGAAGTAAAAATAAAAGTTCAGTATTGCTTTCCTTGTAGTTACTGCTGGTAAATGATCCAGTGGAGTTTAACATACAACACTTGATACCTACGGAAACTTTTTAAAAGTTAACTTTTGTTTTTGAGTTATGATACAAACAGGATAAGCCAGTGTTAGAGAGGAAAAATGGAGCCAATAAAGAGGGTTTCTGATTATAATAGCTTGTTTCTGTTTAATATCGTTGAGCAGGATGAGGTTTTGCAGAGTTTCTCATGGAAATAGCATCCACGGTACTAAAATGATTACCTCATTCTTACTACCAGTGCCAAGCACTTAGCCCCACAGTGAACACACGGGGTTGATTTTCAACATGAAACAAGCCAGAAGTGTGGAATGACATTTTCAGGTGACAGTTATGGTTCTATTGCCTGTAATTAGCACCTCTTAACATGCAAACCTGCCTCTGCCTTTTTCAGGCTGTGGAAGCTCAAATACGAAGTTTTGGACAGACCCCTTCCCAACTGCTCATAGAACCACATCCTCCACGAAGTTCTGCCATGCAGGTGGTAAGTGCCACGTTAACTCTTTGTGACCTGCCTTTGTGCTCACTGCCTTTGCCATCTTAACTTTGCAGAACTGGACACTTTTGCTTTGCTTTTATGTGGTCGTGGAATTATGTTATTAAAACAAGCAGATGAGTTACGATTTGGTAGGAGTTGTACTCAGTGCTTAACTGTTTTTTTATTTATTGCTGGAAGGATTGCATTGATTTCTAGTACAGGCTTTTTTTTTGTCAGTGTAATCTAAAAACACTTCATCAGTTGATTTTGTTAATACCATACCTGTACAGGTGAGAGCCAGTCATTGCGGAGACAATTTAGTTAATCTGTGGCAGATTCCCCAAGAAGCTGGGATTTAGGAGGTGGAACTTCCTTGTCTTTTCCCCCAGGCATAGGTTTTCCCCTAAAACCAGGATTACTAGGAATTCATGAGCTGAAAGTTAAATAGCAAAGAATGTGAATAAATGTGTTTTGCAGTAAAGCTAGGGTGATAAAATCCAGGCAGTGAGCATTAACATGCTTTCCCTTTTACCTCTGCTTGTGTCTAATATAATTTTATTATACAAACTATTATTTTATTACTGATTACTTTTCATATTATGTTGTGTGTAGTCCTCGGATTTAAAATACCATTTGTGTTGTCATAGGTCCAGGACTAAGGATGTTAAGTGATATTCTGACAAGTGGAGCAAATGGTCTGCTAATTCCAAAGGTTTTCAAAAGGTTATGTTCCCTTATTGTTAGGATGGACATTTTACACTGCAATATTAAAAAAAACCCACATGTCTTGTAGGACATGCAAGAAGAAAATACATCCTACTCAAGCAAACTAAGGTTATTAGTTTTAAAACATATCTGAAGTGCAGAAGGTTTTGAAAGATTACACAGAAACGTGAAATGTTTCCAAAGTAGCTTACAAACCTTGTGATGTGGAGTCTGAGAAGCGTAAACTTCCTTGATAAACAGAGCTACTGGCCTTTCTCAAATGCCTCACATCTTGTACCTGAGAGCTGCTCAGCTGCCTGTGCCCCATGCCCAGGTCCCAGCCTGCAGACCACGGCAGGCACTTGTGTGTGTGTTTCAGATTGCCCATGCAAGCGGGGATGTTGGGGAGCCCAGGTACTCCCACCATGCAGCCACTTGCCCTATGTGTGTCCGTCTGTCGTGCTGCCATGCACTGAGCACTCGCTCTCATTTAAAGGGATTTGTTTCAGGAAGAGGAGCAACTCGAGAAGTTGATTATTGACGTGTTAGTCAGAGCCATTGTTATATAAATAAATTCGATACCGGGCAGCAGCTTGTGTGGTTTCATCGTAATATTTTTCATGGTGCTGAATTAGTGAAGATTTAGTATGTAACAGAAGCAGTTAAAATCTAAGAAGTTAGCTGTTTCTAACTCCTGTGGGTTTTTGGGCTGGGGTACACCCAGAAAAAAAAGCTTGTAGTTCCTCACTTGCTGGTTTTGTGGATATTAATACATGTTTTCATAATAGCACTATATTAAGTGGTTTTAAAAGGGTTTTAAAAGTAGTATTCCTGGAGCTGAAATACAGTAAGGATATTTTTCCTGTCATAATTTTGAATTATTTCTAGTTGCATTATTTACTGAGTTTTGTTTTGGTGTGTGTGTATGTGTGCATGAATATAGCTGAATTGGAAGTTACCACGTGCTGTGTTAAGTGCACAAGCCATAATATACACCAGGTGTAGTAATTAGCAGTCACACGAAGGCTGCCTATTTGTCTGGTTTTGCTGCTGTTGCTGTATCCCCTTGTGTTTTCAACCATCAGATAGCTGGATTTAATTGAGGCCACATCAGATGAGGCATTACTGACACCTTTAATTGAATGAGCATCCAGGGAGGATTAACTCATAATATTGATTGGCTTTTAGCCACTTGCTCAGAAGGGTGTCTGGGTAGCTTATTAGTTGCTTTTATTTACACCTTTATGCAAAGACTGTAAATAGGAATTCATAGAGCAATATGTTTTTCTAAGTACTCTTAATAACTTTTTTAAAAGGAGTGATAATAAAAATGCAAATGTATTTAATTTTTTTATTAGTTCTGTATAAATATACATTAAATGTATGCACTTACATACACATATATGTAATGAAATATTGCAGGTGGAAAACAGCCAAGGACACTTCATTAGTATTCTAATTTGGTTATTAGAAAATTTCAAATACTTGAGCAGTGTGGCTACTGTTGACCAGGATGATTGTACCTCTGCATTTCAATGGGTTCTCTTTTTTTTCAGATGTACCACACAGTCATGAACCCATTAGGTGTTGCTTTTTCTCCTCATGTTTGATATCTAGATCTAAGGTCCTCAATATTTTGTTTTTGCATTTGCAGTATTCTTAGAGAACTTAGTTTAAAAATTAATAAACTTTTCAACTTACTAAACTACAAAAACTAAAACCTAAAAAATTGTGTTGAAAATGAGAGTCTGGGTTCATTCCCTTGCTTTAGCATTTCTGGAAACAATGCAGGATAGTGTCTGTAATCACGTCCACTTTATATTCTTTACAACTGCATTTAATTATGTTTGTCCTTAGAAACACATTTGCAGTGAAGTCTTCTACTTTGCATTCATAAATCTTATTTTTGTACACCAGAAATATATACAGAACATATATCTAGTGTGTGTGTGTATCTGTTTATTTTAATGTGCTTTCATGTTCTCATCTGGCTTGTAAAGAATTACAGTCTGCCAATTTAATGCAACTTGAGACAATCTCTGGGAGCTGGAATTTCTTTTGCTCACTTTTTTTTTTTGTGTTTCCCTCCTGGTTTGGCCTTGCTTTCCTTGGCATACTATCTCTGCTGATATGAAGGAGAATTCTTTTGGCAGAGATAGGTGATTGCAAACTTTTAGTTTAATCTGCTGTGATCTGTAGCAAAGTCTGCATACAGACACCCTGTGTTGAACAGGGCTCTGAGATTAATAGGGTACATGAAGAGTTTTCTGCCTAAAATGGTTATTTCCATAAGCCTGTCCACTATTACTGCATTTGCTTTTCTGCTGCAGCTTCTACTGGATCTGGTGTGTTTTAATCCAATCTTCCTTCTCTTGTCCTGTCTCTTCTCCTCCCGTGTTCTCTCTCCCCGTGTGTTTGGGTTCTTGTCGCGTGCACTCAACAGTATCTCCTCCTGCAGAGCCCCTTGATGTTCACAGAGCAGGCCCAGCAGGATGTGATCATGGTCCTCAAGTTCCCCTCCAACTCCCCGGTCACTCATGTGGCCGCCAACACCCAGCCCGGCCTGGCCACTCCCGCTGTCATCACGGTCACTGCAAACAGGCTCTTTGCTGTGAACAAGTGGCACAGCCTCCCTGGTAAGTACTTGAAAGCAACAAGCCTAAGAAACCTCTGCCATCCAGCAGCACTTCTCTTGTCTTGGCAAAATTTGCTGAGGAGCTGTTGTGTGTTTAAAGTGGAAAATGCAGATCCAGTTCATTGACACAGCAGGTTCTTCACACGTGGGCTTGGTTTCTCCTTGGAAAGGTAATTTGAGCTATTGTAGTAAGAGGTGTAGCACACTAAATGTTTGTAAAAACAGAATATTGCTTTCCAGGCCATCAGGCACCATGCAAAGAAACAAAACCAGTCCATCACAATTTGGTCACGATACAGGCACACTCTTCCTCTTAAATTTGTTGTTCAGTGAGTTGGAAGCCTGAACCATATCATGCCAAAGGCAGTTTTAAAGCATGTAGAACTTTGCCTGAAATCTTCTCTTCTATCTTTTTTTCGTTGGTTATAAACACCCAATTAGAATTGAAAATTAAATATATGGGAAGTCTTATCTTAAACATCCCAAAGTGACTAGGTGCTTATGTATTGCCAGTATGAAAGGAAAACAAAATAGCCATTTGCATAGCAACTAATAAAATTAATTTTCCTTTACAAGTGTGCTGTACTTGAGAATATAATTCTGCTTTTAATTCTAATATTCTCCAGTCTTAAAGACATTCATCCTCCTTTTCCTGACTATGACAGTCTTAGGCCCAAGCCATCAAAGGAAGTTTATTTCAGTGTAAGGCAGTATATTTGGTCAAAAGCTTTTCAAGAAAGGGGAAAAAAAGACCTTCTACTCAAATAACTTAAATAGAAGATACTCGCACCAGAGAAATACTTACATGGCTGAAATTCCTACTAAGAAATCTTGACCCATGGTCCTTGATTACTTTTTGAAAAAAGCCAGATGACTCCCACACTTTTTCCTAATTCTTACAAATTACCTCTCAAATAGAAACATCTATGTATTATTTCACCAGCCCAAGAAATGCTTCAAGAGAAAGGTGGGAAGGAAGGGGGAAAGGGAGACTTGTCTAAGATAACAAGCTGTGAGCAAGAACTATTTGCAGGGCTCCCAAGCTTTCTTTAAAAGGAGGATGACAAACCATATCCTTTCATACCTTAAATGTTTGACCTTGGGCATATAATATTCAAGGCTTTTAAAAATTGGTCTTTGTGAACATACAACAGTCATGGGAAGAAGAAAATGTTCAAAAGTTGTAGGAGTTGGTTTTGATTTCAACACAATTCTGGTTGATGATCTGTGAGCAAGCAACTAGTTTGGTGACTGGTTTGAGATGAACAGAGCTTTCAGATTCTTCAGGGTTTTCCCTTACTTCTGAAGGGCAGAACAGTAAGCTGCGTTTTTGAGTTGCTATTTTTTCATTTAGAGACATTTTACACTTGTCTTGCCATTACAAAGAATTCAAGAAAACCCACAGATCAAGACAAACAAAAGCCAACTAACAAAAACCCAACAAAAAAATCACCCCACTGCTGTGAGAGCACACATCAGTTGCAGGCTGGTAATAGAGCCTATTAAAAATGCTCAAGATATCTGGTGTGGACTCCTGAGCCTTTGCTATTGTTGACTTCCAATTTTATACCAAAATGGGATCTCCTAGGATGAGAGGGCAGGTATCATTACTGCTCCATATCCCCTGCTGTGGGCTTAGCATTGTCTTTGCTAATGAGGCATCATGATAAAAAAGTTAAGTTGCCAAGTGACCAGTTGTCACTAATGTGTAATTAAAAAGCCCATTCTTGCCTTTGAATATGAATTTGGTGGCTTTGCTGACATCTAATGGCACTGCTAGCCAGCAGGATGCTCTTTTTCCTCACATAGATTTCATGTTTTGTTCTGTGTTGGCGTTTCTTGCAGTAGAACTTTGAATTTACTTATGAATCACATATTTAAGAAATCTTTCTATTGACACTAATTTTTATATTAAGCTGTGTATTAAGGTATGTAGAAAAATCATAGGTGTAAGTATTCAGCCATTATTTCTTGTTTCTCTTCCAAGAAGGTATTGTGGGCTGATGGGGGGGATTGGGGAGGAGTTTGTTTGTTTCTTTGTAGTGATGCTGTGGAAAAAAAAAGGCTTTTTTTTTACCCCTGCAAGAGAAGTCAGTACTTAAACATTTTACTGGTATGCCAGGTGCCCAGATGAAATGTGGGTCAGCAGAATTAATATATTAACTTCTATGCAAACTCACAAATAAATGGGTTTTGGTGATGGATGAATCCTTAAATGCTGGCTGACTACGAGATGACTACGAGATTTCACTTTCTGCATCATAAACTGACTTTAAAAAAAATGTCCTTTGTGCTTCAGTTGTTCAAAGCAGTGCTTTAAAAAGTAAAGAGGAAAATAGTATTTGCTACAGTCAGCAGATGGTTGTCACATTTTGTTTTCAGTCCTCTTTACCACTTAATTTTGTTTTGTTGCGACAGGAGAGGTTGCCAGTAAAGCATCTGCTAGAGCTTATGGCTCAGGACCAGAGCTGCTGCTGATGGCATACATTCAGAATAGCCCTAATCTAAAATAAATGTTTAATAAGCAGCCTGCAAAAGCACCTGGATTTTTTATATTTTTTTCATTCAATTGATGCTGAAGAATCTTGAATTGTTATTAAAAAGGTCATAGCTTTGATTTATAAAATATATGTGGCTTCACATATAAAAAAAAATGCAAAGTTTTAAAATCTTCTTTCCTGAATTCCAGCTCATCAAGGTGCTGTACAAGACCAGCCTTACCAGCTGCCAGTGGAAATCGATCCTCTCATAGGTCTGTCACTTCCTTCTCTCTTTGCGATTCATTAAGCTCTGTATGGTGGCCCTGAAGTGTAGATTACGGTTGTTTTTCACTTGCTGGTTGCTGGGAATGGAATTTTCCTGATAAACCATTTGCATGCAAATTGGAATGCAATGAGCTGTGGCTATGCTGGTATTTCATCAACTCCCCCTCGTTGGTTTGCCTAATTTGAACAGGCCTAGGACGCGTGTCAGTGAAAATTAATATGGATGCTGTAATAATGTGTGATTGAGAATGTGCATGAAGTACTGTCAGGATAATATTGGATCTTTTCATCACTCAGACTTGTTGATGAGCAGGAGCGAGGCACGTTATGATGAATCGGTGCTCTGGTAATGTGATGGAGCTCCTTTGCTGAGGAAATTTTCATAATAACAGTGGGGTTCTTAACTGCACCGTGTTGTGAAAAATAAAACCACGGTGCCAGGGTTTCATCATTAAAGGAGATCAATCCTTTCTTCATAGACCTGCTGTTCAGGCTGAGGGGATTAATGCGTAATTGCAAAGCGGTTTCAAAGTTGAAATATATTGCCCACTCTGGTTTAGTGTTGAGATATTAGTATTCATTTTTCAAGGGTATTGCATCTTTTGATCAGCTTCACTAGTTAAATTTGTGTGTGTTTTTCTTTTATTAAAAAGGGGTGGAGGAATGTCTCTCCTTTATTTAATGACTCAGTGTAATAGATTAAATTCATGACTTTTTATTATAGAGGTTTATCAGTTTACATAGAGCTGATTTTTCTATTAGCAGGGTTAGAGTTTGGTCAGTTCTTTCATTACAGGCCCAACTTTGGGGAGTGCATACTTGGCGTCTGTAGCGTGGTGAACGGAGCCTTAAACACAATGAGAAAAGAAAAACTCAAGTCCCTAACACCAAAACAGAAACTAGTTGTAGGACTGGAGCAAAGAAGACAGGATTCTGTGCCCACCAATTCTATTAGACTTCAAGCTTAGTTTAAAAACCAGCTGTTTCAGGGTGGTTTAACTGAAAAGGAAGTGGTGTGGACAATTATAGAAGCATGGAAAAATCAGAGCAAGAATGGACTTGCCTGGATAGGTTAGAATGACAGGTCTGTCAGCCAGTGAGAATTAATTTCAGAACGAATGTCCCTATCCCAGCAGGAACTGCAATGTTTCCATCTGTAGATACAGACTCTTCCTGTGTAGCCATTTTGCTGGGTGAGCTCTAGGATAATTAAATCAGGAACAGTGGGAGCATATGAAACCATTCTATAGAATTGATATAATTAAATGTTTTTCCAAAGTTTCTAAAATCAATCCTCATCTGAATAATGCAATAGTTATTATGAGGAGGACGTGTGCTGTAACTCTCCTTTCCTTCCTGAAATAGATTTTATCCAAAAAATGTTTGGAGCAGGAAATGTATGTTCTCCTTTCCTGTGCTATCAAGTAGCACTTAGAAGTGTAAATACATATTACAGCAAAAAAACCCAAATCACATTGAAATTGTCTGATTATTTTTTTACATCTTGTGAAAAACATGGGAAAGGAAATTAAATTTTTATTATCCTTTATATTTTTCATAATTTTAAAATTAAAATTCCATTTTCAGGTTTACCTTTAGTTTACAACATACTTTGGCTTTTCTGTGGTACAGTTTCTTTCAAATAATTGTTCACATTCTGAAAAATGGTTTAATATTCTCTTCCTACAATAGATCTCAAATCAGCTTTGTGATTACACTGGACATAGTTTAAAAGGTTTAAGGCTTTCTTTGTCATTGCTAAGTAGCATCACTGGGTGCAAGCAAGTAATTATGTAGGTAATATTAGAGGTTTTTAATTGTGGCTAGACACATTTACCTAGAAATGGCACCTAAGAGGACCACAAAATTACACTTTAATGGTTATAGCAGGAATCTTGTTGCTGTCTTAGTTGTGAGGAAGGATTCCTGCCGGTGCACAGGAAGACATAAAACAGCAATGTCTGATATGACACAGATCCTAGACCTCGTTGTGAGGTGAAGATTTTGAAGGCCTTATCCCCACTGAATTAGTTGATCTGCATGTTTTTTGAGGTTCTTTTGCTGCTATTTTGTCATACAGAACGTGCATTTATAACATGGTGTTGTTACTCTTTTAAGTGGCCCCAAGAGCAATGAAGGCCACATTTGTGTTACCTGCAGAGAGCAAGTGGCAACACCTTGCTAAATTATCTGCTACCCATATGGACAAGACAGTATCAACTTTTTAAACATAGCAAAAGCATAAATAAATGAAGGATTTGATACAGAGTAAATGGAATATGCCCAAGGCTTAGGAGGCAGCTGGCCTGGGAGAATGGAAAGGAGTCAGAGAACAAAGAGTAAAGAAGAACATGGGATCAGGACAGAGGCAGGTCTGGAAGACCACCTGGATGGAAGTAATCGTGCTCCAAGCAGTTGGTCAGGAGAAATTACTTGTCTGGGATGGAAATCAGGTTCCCTCAGGAACAAAGCACACTGAAAGTTCTTCCTACAGTGTAAGATTTTCATGATAGATATGTATTGGGACATACATGTAAGAACAAAATATAATATGAAAAATGTGTTCACTAATTGATTCCTGTCCATTTTGTGCATTCCCAATAAAAGATTATCTCAGGAAAGAAAACATCAGGTGATCAAAGTAGGGTAATTATTTTCTCCCAACCCTAAAGTTAATTGTAGAGATAAGCTGGTTAATTTTTGTGCCATGCTTAAAAAATGTAAACAGTAGTGATGTTAACGGAAGTTTTTCTTTTTTTAAATGGCAGTGCTTGCAATGAAATACATGTGATGTACAATTTAAAATCATGATCCTTTGTGTGCTGCATTTGAGACACTATGTGGTTTGTGTATTATCATTACATTCCTTTGCGTTGTTTGTAATTTTTAGTTTCTTATACTAGAAGAAGGAGGGAAGGAACCTTACTACTTTTTTGTGGACCATTGCCTATGTACAATCTTTCATTTATTTCTCAGCTGCATTTCATTTTTATTTTAGAATATATACTACAAGGAATTAGCATTGTTCCCAGAAGTGCAATGAGGATTTTATAGTAAAATTAGAAAGAAAACATCCCTGCCACAAAAAACAAGTAACAGAAGTGAGGAATGTATTTGGTGCGGACTTAAGTTTCTAAATTGCGCTTTTGTTCTGTGAATGTGGATGCTAAAATGTCTCACTTTGTATGTTTTTCTGTTCAGCCAGCAATACAGGTATGCACAGAAGGCAAATCACTGACCTTTTAGACCAAAGCATTCAGGTACATTCCCAGTGTTTCGTCATCACCTCTGACAATCGTTACATCTTGGTCTGTGGCTTTTGGGACAAGAGTTTCCGTGTTTACTCCACTGACTCAGGTAATGTATTTTTTAAATATGGAAGCATCCTAAAAGATTTTTTTTTCTGTTCATAATCAGCCTACTGATTCAAATAAAGAATGAGGAAGGGAGAGGATATTTATTCCCCTATTAATATTTGTCAAATCTTTCCTTGCCTACTGCTGCCTTGTATTGTGTGCTATCATTTTGGTGGAATGATGGCAAATGTGAGAGAAGGAACTCTTGTTCAGACTGAGTTTTACTTCAAACTTATAGGACAAGGATGCCTGTGCTTGCACTGTAATTTTCACAAGTGTGAGTTTCTGTGAAACCTTGCATACCAGGAGAGTAAATTATCCTTAAAGTATTTACTTGAATTTAACTCTGGTTGGTTTTCAGCACCAGAGAACTGGGACTTTAAGGAAATAAAGGTAAGTACCATAGAAAAAGAAAAGAAGTCTTGAAATCTGGTGAAAGAACACTTATAAAAGCCTTTGAAAGCTATGCCATACTAGAAGAATTGATTTGGAGCCACTGAGTTCTTTTATATAACATAAACTGATCAATATAATGGGCAGCAGTTAAATTAGTCTGTCAGCTGGAGTGTGTCCAAACCATTGAAGTCATACATGTGTCATGCTAAATAGAAAAGAATCTTTCAGTGTAGGAGCTACAGGAATTTAAAAGCCATGGAACCCCATGAAAAACTAGGTATGGCTTTTTTTTTTTCCCCTTTCATTATCTTATAATGGAAATAGCAACCTCACTGCAAGGTACTTCTTTGGGATTAATGACCCAGTGTGGTTAATGTGTGTGTGCCATCAAGCTTTCCAGTAGGTTATTAATCCCTAGGGAATATCCTACGTGTTTGTCATCCTTTCTTAAATATATTAGTTAACAGTGTTTTTCATACTTGGCAAACCAAAATGTTTGACAAAACAAAATAGTCTTTAATGAAAATCTTTTAAGACTTCAGATCTCATGGCATACTTCAGTATTTCTGTCATTTTTGCAATTTTAAAGCCTTAAGTATAAAGGAGAAGTTCTATTTACGTCATATTGACTGCCCACAATTCATTATACGGACATCTTGTTAGACCTTTCTTAGGTTAATTTTCTCATTGATGAAAATAAATTTACATAAAACTGTGAATTTAAAGTAGATCTTCAGAAAGGATAGCTAGCAGTAATAAATATTCAGTGTATATTCTTGATTTATATGAATAGAGAAACAATTCTATTACATCAAAGGATGTGTTTTACTTTACATCTATGGAAGGAACTTGTATGGTTTTGGTAGCCTTGTCCTATATCAATCTGAACTACAAATATCTCTTTAAGATTCACGAGGCACCTTGTTACTACCACAGCTAATCAGGGTATAAACCAAAATACCGTTGTCAGAAAAGTTTCAGATTTGTCTCTTCTATTTGTCAATATAGCAACTCTAGCTTAAATGAAGTGAATTCAGATGTAGTTTACTTTGCTTCAAATTGAAATGAGAATATAGTAGGGAAATATTTTGAGATCAGCAGAACGTCAAGGGGAAAAGATGATGTGATCAGTAATGCATAAAGGCAAGTGATCCCAAGTGTTGAATTCAATTACATTTTAGCACTTGCACAAAAAAAGGAGCCATTTTCCTATCAGATCATGAGTTTGTTTGTTTGTGTTTAATAGGAAATACTTTCAACATAAATCATGGGTTCGCAGCACAGCCAATATAGCAGAAGCACAATAAAACCTTCCCCCAGCAGTGGGAATGACTTCTAGACAGTGTTTTAGCTTCAGTACTGCAGACTTGAGTCTTATTTTTCTTTTAATTATTTGTAGCACAGCTGTCAAATCAAACATTAACTAGAAAAATTGTTCTGTCAAAAAGGGATATCAGAGCGCAAATGGTAAAGTTGGATATTACTGTACAGAGAGGACAACTCGTGGAAGAAAACAGGAAAGTTTGAGGAACTCTTATGAAATTAGTCATTTATATTTTTTAGCAATATAAAAGAGCAAAATCTTATTTCTTGTTTTGATGAAATGCATTGAATCTTAAGCTGCACAGTAACAAAATAAAGCCAACAAGGCAGAAATAACCTTGAAAAATGCTTGTTTTCTAGAACAGAACCTATAAACACAGTAATAATTGAGAGGGAGATCTCTATAACTCAGTGATGTTTATAGCATAAACTTGCATTCTAAAAGTATAAATTACCCTCGGTAATTGAATACCTATGTCAATACAGCTGAAAAATATATCACATCATTGTTTGATCCCTGAGTTACTCACCCTTCCTCCACAAGGTAGGTATGCACAGTCAGGGTGCATCCAGGGGTTTGCCCTGTATGGTCAGAAATGGCTCATGTGGTAGCACTTCATCTCACAATTTCTCTTGGAACATTAGAGCAGGCCTAAGAAGTTTTGCCAGTGTTTTATTTTAACTCTGACGTACAGGTTTCCTTTAAATTACATCTTGTTATTTTATTTTTTCTTCATGTACTCAAGTAGGTTTTTTCTATTTTTGGTAGATACTCATACATATCTCTTAGCTTTTTTCTGGTTTTCTTCACTTTAATACAGTTACCTTTTTGATTTGATATAAATCAGGCTGTTAACTCTATTTTTGTTCTTTCCAAAGAACTGCTCCCTTAAGTCTTTTGTTCCCCTTTAATTGTTATTTAGTGGCTGGATACAAATACAGTGCTTTTGTACTATGTGAAAACAGGCTGTGAAATGTTCCCTATTACCTGTATTCAGTGAGAATAGTTTTTAATTCATGCACCAAAATATTTTATTAGAATGTGCTTAATTTGAGTCCCAACACTGATCTGTGTTACTTGTTATGTTTTAAAATGCCTTTCAGAACATTTTATTTAATTTTAATTCTATTTATTTATATTTAGAAATGCAGTAGCCTGCATTTCCTGTTTGTTTTTTCGGCCTGTCTTGTTAATCCTTCTAAAGCCATCACTCTTTTTCCCTTCTGTTCCCCCTCGTTCTTTCAGCCCAAAGCACAAATGGATGCATGGTCATTTGGGCTGAGAAAGCCAGGGTCACACTTTTAGAGGCATCACACATCACACTTCCCTGTGTCATTGGGTGCAGGATTTGTCCTGGCCCCTGTTACCTGAATGGGCTGAGTAGGTGCATTAGAAAAGTGTGTGTGTGTCCNGCATTAGAAAAGTGTGTGTGTGTCCTTTGCCCTGCTTCTCAAGATCTGCAATTGCTGGGCTTCAGCAAATCCAGTGAGATTTTTGAATAAAGTATAGTATTGAGAGACTGCAAGTATTTTTTTTTTCTGTGTGTGGATTGTATGGACTGCTGCATTTTTAAAAAAGTTTCCACCAAATAAATAAATGAAGGAAAAATAGTGCTCCCCACTACAGTTCTATTTTGAACCTTTTTTTGGATAAAGAAAATATTTCTAAGATACTTTATAATGTATTTAATTTGTCTTAGAATAAGAGAGTATTTTTAAAAGCATCCATTTGCTGTGTCACAGGTAAACTGATACAGGTGGTGTTTGGCCACTGGGATGTTGTGACCTGTCTGGCTCGTTCCGAGTCCTACATTGGAGGGAATTGTTACATCCTCTCAGGATCCCGGGATGCAACCTTGCTGCTCTGGTACTGGAATGGCAAAACCAACATCATCGGTGATAACCCAAGAGGTAAGAAAAACCAGAAGAACCTGGTTTATAAGGAGGTTGTCTCAAAATGTCTTGAGCAAACACTTCATAGGATAAAATTTTAGGTAGGGTGTTACGTGCCTAATCCTCACTCTCACATACCAGGCATTCTAATGGGTTCCAGTGCAAGCAACAGGGCTCATACCATACAACCAAACTAATAAGTCAGAGTAACCCTGCTCCAACCTCATCCAGTTTTAATCCCTCCCAACCCAAACACACCTTGCACTTGCCAAAGTATTTATTCTCTTCCATCTTGCACTGTTTCCCAGGAATTCCTCAATCCTATATTTTATTCAGGAAGATTCTCTCTTTTAACTCTAAATAAAAACAGTGAGCCACTATGACTGTACAACCCTGTATTATGTAACAGGAAAGGTAGAAAGTGATCTTGGTTTATGCCAGTTTCATTCCACACACACAAAAAATTAATTTCTGATCCCCAAAGCAAAGATAAAGGCAGACATGCAGTTGAGAAGAAACCTGGATTAAGCCATTTTGCAGGAATGAGAAGCTTTCAAGACAACTCATGAGAGCTTATATACATAAATTTGGGGGCACATCATAGCCAAACAGAGGTTCTGTTCAGCCAAAAATAAAATGCTCTAAAGGGAAGGGATGTGAAGCAGTATATTCTGTCTTAAGAAGAGTATTTCTTAGGTTTTCTTTCATTCATTTAAGGTCTTCTCTGACCCTGTTTAAATAGTAGTAAAAACTGCTCTGCAGAGGACAAAGTGGACATCTGGAAAGCAAGAAGTGGTGTTAGATCTGTCATATATTGCAGTTATAGTAGTTGGTACACAATTTTATAGGATTGAAACAATACCTGACATCTTCCAAACTAATCAATTTGGTAAGGTTGTGTGTTCCATATTCAATCTGTTACTCATCTGGAGTTATTTGAATTTGAAACACAGAGGTGGCTTGACTGAAATTGCATCCTGTGAGCCACTTTGAAGAAGCACAACTAATTAATATCAGAACGAATATCGGAATTTAACTTGCAAATTATTTGATGTTGACTGTGAAAACTATTCAAAAGTTGAACAAGATGCAGTTCAGTTCACACAGTTGCAGGATCTTAAGGCAGAGGATATGTGAAAACTATCCCTATTATCCTTCCAAGCAGCCCTGTTCAAGAGGTGGCAGTTTTTCTGGGAAGTGGCTAGCAGAATTTTATGAGCTTCTTTAAATAAATATGGCTTTGCTTGAGGGAAAAAATCTCTGTGAATACTTCATACGTATTTTGCAATCTATCAATTTAAAGCAAATACGAACTGTGTTAATTTTGCTGACCTTGGAAACTCCAAAGAGTTTGCAGATTTCTAGGCCTGCCCTGAGAAGTTGTACATGGCCCACATTTGCCAGGCTTGCCTGCTGTGTGAACAAGACCCTGAGGCTACAGGATCCTTGATCACCCTAATAGATCACTTGCTGAGGTTCTGTACCTAGTATTTGACTCAAATACGTAGATTTTATTATAATCTATTGACTGTCTTCTCTAATGCAAATTTTTAAGGAATTAAAATCTTGCAGTTTTGGAAGTTACGCTACTTTAGCTGCTCTTTAAAATCAAACAGTAGCTACCTTGTAAGTCTCTGTGCTTGCAGTTCTTTTAAACTTGGACTTTTAGGGACTTGCAATGGCTCCTGTGCAATTGCCTTTATGAAGGGGTTTTTTGTGATACAGCATGCCTGAAAACCTTTGTTATCAATTGGAATCTCACGGCACTATATGTAGTCCTAGACATGGGTATAGACAGTTCCTGCTTCAAAGAGATGGTAATCTGGGGTGTTTAATTTTTCCCAGAAATAGCTGTCTGTAGGCTTCTCTGTTCAGTCAAAAAGTTTTTTGAAAAGACAAATAAAAAGAGCTGTTTCTGCTTAGTTCTGATTTTGTCAGAAATGGAAAGCACCAGCAGACTTGTCCGAGCCCTGTTACTGCAGCTGTAACTTCCATCCATTTGCAGGATGTTGATATTGAACTGGTCTAATGTCTTTCTGTATTTGAAGCTTACAATTTCTTTTACCTAAAAATGTAATTTATTCATGCTTTCAATGATCACTATTCACTGGAATTTTAGATACTGTCAAAGTTCATACTTCTTTTCTATTTTTTCTCTCTTTATTTATCTCTAATATCCATCTTAAGATGACTTCACAGCGATGTGCATCTAATGGTACTTTACAAGATCATGGTGCCAGAGAAGTTTCAAGAAAAATAATTTAAACCAGGGAGTGTTTCTTTCCTCCTCTCATAGTACCTGTTGCCTCTGATGTACATCAGCCAGCAGGCTGGTATGATCCATCTACCCTAAGTAATATCCCATTAGGTACCTATTATTCCACCAGTTACGTTTTATTTAGGTTCATTTGTCTGATTTCTTTACTTTCAGAGCTCTGGCTGTGTATATTCATGTTTTAGAATGATACTTAAACTGAAATGCCAGGTGGGCAATGGCACACGTGATAAATAAGTGGCTTGATATTCTTTATCAAGGACAATTTCCTGGCTAACTCGACTGTATTGAAAAAATTCTCTGGTTTTGGTTTAGCAGAAGAAAAATGTTACTGAAATACTAATTATTTATATAATCTGACTTTTAACTTTGAGGCTGACTTTTAAAAGAAATTATACCTATGCAGTCTCACTATCTTAGTTTCACCCCAATAACTCTCAAATGCATTGATCAATGTAAACCAAATCTGACAAATTGAGGTCTCAGAGATACGAAATTTCTACATGGGACACATCTGTTGGAAACTATTTTATTCTTCACGAAACAGCTTGATTACATTTAGGTTAAAACATTTTTTTCCTTCTCAAATTAAAACCTGAAATTCAAAAAATATTTCATTATGCTCTTTGATCAAATGTAGAGTTTTTCTCTTTCTAAATTAATTGGTTTTGAAAATGTAAAAGCATGGCAATACTTCACTTTGGAGCACAGGCCTTTTTTTGATGCAGAAATATTTCTGGGGACAATTTCTGACCAAGGCTTGGAATAATTCAGAACAGAGCTAAGGACCTGAAGCAGTTGTATCCTTTGGAATAGCCTTGAGCCGTTTTGCTTTCACATTAATTAGCATAATTTACTGTGGAGATGTAAAGTCACTTTGCATAGCACAGGGGGCTTTTCCTTTTCTCTCTTGGCTTGTGGCGGGCTTGGGGGAGGTGGGAGGGAGAGGATGCAGCCCTCCCCTGGCTACTCCTTGGAGCCCATGTGTGATCTGTATCACACAAAGTTGGCTTCTGCATATTTAGAGGCTCCAAGGCACCACCTGGGGACGTGACATTATGCACTAGGACTTGTGTGGTGGAATGTGTGGAGATTCCTGGGAGAGGGCTGTGGAAAGATGCTGTGTTTTGTCCTTGCCCAGCCTAACGAGGTGGAGGGGAGACGAGAAGTGGGGGGTGGGAGGAGGAATTGTGTGATGGCTGGAGAAAAGAGATGAGAGAGCTCATTTGCATACAAATGGTGAGCATCACTTTCAGATCCCACTTTCGCTTTGAAGCTCAAGTGGCAACTCCTGGTGTTTGGACATTTCCTAGGTTGGGGGATTGCATTTTCCTTTGTAATCACAGAACCATAGGAAACAGGGCGGGCAGGAGCTTTGGTCACCTGGTCTATTCTCTTTGCCCATAGAGGGCTTAACTATGCCAAAACCATTCTCCACTGATCTTTGTCCCATCTTCCCTTAAAAACTTCAGCAAATACATTTTTGGGCCTTAGAAGCTCAGTCCTTAGCAGTCTTTTCCCAGTATTCAGCATAGTATCCAGTTCTGTTTTTTCAGCAGTTGCATTCTATCATCTTTTATCTATTTGTCTTTTGTGTAGAGAACAAATTATTTCCTTCTTGCAACTACTTCCAGTTATTTGGATTGCTATGACCTGCAATTCTTTGCCTCCAACTTTAATAACTCAATTCATTGTGTTTTGCCATAAGTCATGTTTTTCCAGCCCTCTGATTTTTTTTGTGTGTTCCTCTCTTCAGTTGACAGTATTCCTGCAAGTAGACTCAGGAATGCAGCTGAAGCCTTTCCAGTAATAAGTAGAAAACAACCTGTTTTCCAGGCCAATACTTTTCACATCCTCAGGGTAAATCTGTTTCTTTCAAAACACCATGACACTGTCAATTCTTTTAAGGGTATGAGCCAATATGAATGTCAGTGTTTCCTGAAGAATCTACTCACTTGTGTCCCCTTCTTTGTGTAGTTTAGCTGTGGAATATTGTCTTGAAACTTTCTGCAGTGTATTCTTTTTTTAGACTGTTTCTCCAATGTGTCAAACTTATTTTGAATTCTCATCCTGTCCTCCAGCAGCCTTGCAGCCATTTTCATATCTGCAAATACACTTTGCAGTCTTACTCTATTAAATTGGTCATTAAACCAAATGTTAGCTAGTACAGAGTTCAAGAATGCCCATCAATGCAGTAACCATTTTGACAATGAATAGCTTTCTGAATATAGCTTTCCAGTGTAGAATAGTATCTTCTGAATGTGTGTTTCCCTGTTTCCCTTAAGAAATTGCTCATGTGGAACAGTGCTAGAGTTCCTACTAAAGTAAGAATATGTGATGTCTCCCTGAACACATCCTGTTACTTTGCCATTGCAAGAAAAAATAGCTTTGACGTGATCTGTTCAGAACAAATCCAAATCAGCTGTTACTCATCTCCTTGTTTTCTGGTATGAAATTGTGTATGTATGTATAAAAATATTAATGTTCTGCCAGTATTTTTTCTGTTTGTTGGGATTAAGCAGACTACTCTCTAATTTTTCTGTTTCCTACTTCTTAAATAAGATGAGACTTTTTTTTTAGTCTTGCAGAACCCCACCCAATATCCACGAAACAATAGTTATAACTCTGGGTTTACATAGTTCCATTATCACAGTATCACTATTATCAGGCCAATTGAGTGCCAAACATTTACCTCATTCAGGTATTCTCTAGTTGAGACAACAGTTTTCATTGCTGGTTTTACTTGGGCTTGCTGTCTGACTGCAGTTGACCTTTTCCTGAAGTACTTTGTGTGGCATCATCTACTGGTATCGCTTGCTCTTAATAACAGACCAACTTAATGAGAAAACTTGCCATATTTTCGTGTTTTAGAATGTTATTCCTGGTGTCCTTGTTAGTTACAGCTTGTGGCTCTCCTGGGTTTGTCTCTGTTTGCTCATACCTTGTTGCTTAGACTGTTTCAGAAAGATCTCATTTATTTTGATGTATCTGCCTGACTTTCCTGTGTTAGAGTCACTGGAGAACTTAGAGCTGTGCCAGCTGGGATCTTGTCTGTCTTATCCCTGTGCTGTACTGGAACAGCTTTCACTGGTATCCTTATTACCTTTTCCATTGTTTTCTGTAGACTTTACTGCCCATGAGATCTTACAGAAGGATATTCTGTATCTATTGAAACCCGTTTTCCCAAAATACTTCAGAAATTATCTTGTCCTTGATCTCTCCATTGTAAAGCGTATTGAACATTCTCATATCTTTCCCATTGTCATGTAAATTCCTTTCAGCATGGTTTTTTTAAAATTTGTTTTGCCATATTGGTTATATTCATTTCTAGAAGGCCATCTCTAGTTGTTATATATTTAAAAATTGTCATCAAATTGCTTTCTACACACATACTTGTGGTATTCCTTTACCAAAAAATGACTTTGTAGTTGGAATATCCTATTTTCTCCAATCTTCCTTAATAATCCTTCACCTACATGGACCAGGTAGAGGCCAATGATATTAGTGAATGTAAATCTATGTCTTCAAGGTTTTTCACTGTAGCTTTTTTGTTTGGATGTACTTTCTTGAAGGGGAGGTTTACAGTGGTGAATTTAATTGTCTTAATATTGTTTATGCTTAAAAAATGGTTTGTGTTTAAAAAATGGTAGACATTTCTATAGTCCAGTGGAAGAAAAAGTGTTTTTCTGCTATTCTTGCTCTTTATTCATGGAATATGAAGAGGTGGTTCTGTTGCTTTCAAATATCTACAAATGTGTCCACAATTATGTTTTAGTTTTTGTATTTTGAAAAAACTAAAATATTTTTAATTAGAAATTTAATTTACTGAAGGAAATTAAGTCTTGACTGATAAAAATATTCAGTGCTATGAAATGTACAGTCTGTGTATAACTGTATTGCTACTGCTAATACTAATGGGCTCTCTTCTGAGTTATTGCATTGATCTTCCACACATATGTGAATAAAACAAATTATATTACCTCTTTTATGTTAGCCCATAAAACTAGAAAATGTTACTCTCTGTATGTATCACATTTGCATCACGAGGACTATGGGGGTGCTTTCATTGCATAGCTTTATATTTTTTAGAGGGTACTATATTCAGCTATTCTGAAGTGTGGGAGATAAATGGGTTTAGTAGTGTAGCTGTGTAGCAGGACTCGTGTGAATGTAAGCACCTGATTTCATACTTAAAAATACAATTGCTGTATTTAACTAAGATTTAATTGGGAGGATTCACGGAATAGTTTTGCTATTGAAAACGTGTAGAATATCTCCCTGAGATGCAAATTTTTAAGATGTATAATCTTTTCAATTTTTAAAATATGAAATCTCCCAAAGGATTCAAAGTTTAATCACATTTTTTGCCTTCCTGAAGAACATTCTCACTCCTATCCAAGCTACTTTTAAAAGAAACTGCATTTTTGTTCGATTTTTATTTAACTAGAATTCCTAAATAAATATTTTAATACCTGCAAGAATTTTATCAATTGACATTATTATTATTAAATATATATATGTATAATATGTATTGCATATATATAATAAAATAATTATAAATTATTATTAACATTATAGCTATGATCTTGAGACTAGAGAAATCATTCGTTTTAATTGTAGTGGTAATTACAGTAAAAGATAAAACATCTGTATTTCATCAACTGCTACAGACAGTTTTCAGTTGGAAAATTTAAACATTTTGTGAGTGCTTCATAATTAATTATTAAAGTGGATAATGCAAACAATTTAAACTTTGAAATTACACCTGATGAGCATCTTTGTGTAGGTTGGTTGCAGAGTAATGTCATGGGTAATAATTTCTTTGTACTCAGACACACTAATCCTGTAAAGTTGAATTCTGTGAGGATTTGCATTGATGCTTCTCTGCACACAGTGAGCAGTCACACTGATTTCAAGCAGGTCATGTGTCTGCTGAAGCCAACTCAGTAGCCAAAAAAACCCCTCTTTGCCTTCTTCCCTCATCCTCATATTGAATTAACCTACGTCTTGGTTCCCAGGTCTGCATGATCTGGACTTTATTTTCAAAATTCGTTTCAAAACCAATAGTAGTAGAGAAGATTAGGGTCCACATTTCCAAAGAATGTTTATAGCATAAATACTTATTTAGAATTCTAATTACTTTTTTAAAATTTTGAAAGTAATTTGCTTAACAGCAGCTTCTCTTAAAAAAATGAATTGGGAAGTAGTTGTAAAAAGCTTACCTGTAAACGTTCCCTTTTTCATTTATCATGCTAAGTAGCAGGAGTATCAAAATGTCCATAAATCACTGATCAGGTTAGTTAGTAATGGAAATTCTCCCATTACTGTAACTTTCTGTCTACCAGAGTAGCTAAAAATTTGCAGAGCCTCAAAATACTAAAATATGTTTGAACTTGCTGCAGCTATAAAGGCAATAGTTCACTAAAGTGATCCTGGTAAGAAAAGAGTGTTGCTCCAGCACTGAGTTTTAGGTCAGTCTGCACATGCTCCTTTGGGTGCTCAATAGCACTTTTATTTTTTTACCCCTGGAGGCATTCTATACATATTGTGTGAGCCCTTCTTAAAAAAAAAAAAAAAAAAAAAAAAGCCAGTAAATAATTCAGTATTATTTTAACATTGTTTTACTCTAGATGTAACAAATATTCTTTGTTTCTCAAAAATGGCAGGACAGCACAATGTTGTATGTAAAGCCAGAGTCCTTCAGCACCATCTGCTGGCATCCAGTTGAAGCTGATCTCGGGACTGGATCCTAAGCATTATTTAGTAAAATATTAAAAATATCCATTCACATTTGTGGGGGAAGAAAAATTATAAAAATTATTTGTAGTATAATTTTTATCATTTTATTGAAATTATAATGAGAAAATACAATGTGAATTTAAGTTCAACATATGAACTGAAACAGAAATAGGTCAGTAGTGTTTTCTTAAGTGGGACTGTAAAAAGAAATGGGGTACTTTTTTCTTTTTAATTTAAAGAACTTTAACAAGCACAATATTACATTTTTCTGTTTGTATTGCAAGTCCAATTCAGTAAAAAGTTTGTCACAGAGAAGATCCATACAGCTTGGAAAAGTATCCGTGTGCAGCCACAAAAGGTCACTGTTCTTTCTTCTTTCAGCTGTAACACATTGATACCTCAAAGAGTTTGAGGTCTCATTGTATGGAGGCCTCCAAGTACTCTGTAAATCACATAGAAGTGATGGTTCTACCTTCCACATATTTAAACTGGAGAAAGAATGAGGAATAACAGGTGGATGAATTCTGGTATATCTGGAAATCTGCAATGGTGCCGCACAAGCCAGATAATTTTGTATTTATATAATGCCAAAAGTCGTATCATAGATACCTCTATGAGGACAAGGTCTTCATTGAAAACAACTTGCATTAGCATTCACAGATAGTTTAGAAAGCAGCTAAATAGTCATAGTGGCTTGGTAGTGATGAGCACATAAGTTTGTGTGCCATGAATATTTGTTTTGGCTAAAAGTATGTCCTGGAGTGTTATGTGCAGCATATTTATTGTCCTTATTTTCAGCTGCCTAAGAGATTGTGTTTCAGGATTTGTCAATCCAAATAAGTAATTCAAAAAAGTGTTGTAGAGCAATTTTTGAGGCAATCAAGGCCGTATGTATTTTGAGACTGGAAAGTGAGAAGGAGTTTGGTTGCTGCTTTTTTGTCAGTATCCAGCTTCAGATGTTACTAAAACTCGATGCATGAAATTCTCCAGCAGCATAAAGATATTTAGTACTCCATGATGCAGCACAGACCTTTGAGTTCCAGGAAAAACAATGCTATATTTACGACTTGTAACTAATAGTTGATGTGGTAAAAGGAATTATATTCAGATGGTAAATGAACACAACCTTAATGTGCACCATATACAGAGTTGTGGCATGATGTAGTAATAATACATCACATTTATTTACCTTGGTTGGTTGCTGAGAAAAGTCACCATTCAGTTCAAAGTGTGTAACGATGTAAGACAGAAGAGAATATTGCAGAACATATAATAATTTATAGTCTAGAATAAGATCACCAGCACAAATGTTATAAAAATTACTTGAGCAATACAGTAATCCTGACTTGGGTAAGAAATTAGTTTGTAAGTGTTTCTGGATCAAAATTCTAGTACTAGCACTAGCAACATGGAGATACTGGAGTTATGGCCTGCCTCATTGAGAAACTATCTGGTTTAAAGAGTTACTTGTAAAAAGACAGCTAATTTATGTATTCTCTGCACTTGGTGTATGCCATCAGCATAGATGATAAGTAAAGGTGGTAAGCATCTCTCTAGTACAATATTCTACTGGTGGTAGTATTGGTTTGAAATTACCTTTACAAAAGTAACCAAATAGCTAAAGCACAGGTTTTAAAATAAATTATTTTGATGTATTTTAATGGGGGGAAATAAAAAGCTCATAAAAAACCGCCAAACTAAGTGGAATTATTATAGGAAACCTCTCATCTCAGATTATAGTTTGCCTAAGTTATGAAATACTGTATAGGTTTCAACTAGATGTAGTTATCTTAGTTTATCTTAGAACAATTCCTGAGTAGCTGCTATTTCTGACTGAAGTAATTGCCTGATTGGGGATTTTTTCCCTTTTCTGTTAAGGTTTGTTGTCTTTTTTTTCTTAAACTCACTAAGTAATGGTAACTATAAACCAAAAGAGAGAAATATGAGGAGAATTATTTTTTTAGTATAAACAAAAAAAGCCCCTTCATAAACCAGTTTTAGAACATTATCAGACAAAAATGACAGTGTTCTGAAACTTCAAAGCTGCCACTTAAGTAACAGTTTATGAAGTCAGGATGGTGCAAATATTAAAATGTTAGTGTACACTGACCCTGAGTATTCACCTGCAGATACTTTCCAGGGGCTTCAAAAAGGCCCGGGTTCAGGGGGAGGAGTCCTGCTGAATGACTTCCAGGACTTGCAGCAGTTGAATCCCCACTAAGGGAGAACTTGTTCCAGAAAGTTTTGTGTTGCACATGGTGTAGGAATTAAGAGACTAGGGATTATTGACTTTTGAAGTCCGAATTGTAATACCCAGTTTATGAAGGCCTGTTAAATCTTTTTTTCTTTATTGTGTTTGTTTTGGAAAGGTAGTTTTTGTGACACAACATGTATGAAAAATCTCTCATTAATACTGAATAAATGTTGGTCACTTGTTGCACAGTGACACTGAGGGAAGTACAGTAAGCCCTCCTGTGTTATATTTACTGAAATGAATCCTACAAGATAAATCTAATGTATTTTTTTCCTTACTGAACAAACTATAGCATCTCCTCTGCTTTGCATGCTTAGATTTAGCTTCAGGATAGAATGATACTTGTTCAAAGATGTTCCTTTTTCAGAAAATACGGGGTTGAAGTGTTTCTTTACAGAACCAAAACTTGCATCCTGGCATAAGGTTGTACTTTTTGTGGTACAATAAGTCTGAACAGATGAGAAATAGTTTGAAGGAATTAAGAGGAAATGCTGATGAAGTGTCACGTGAAGAACCAGACAACAATGAAGTTCCCATATAATATGAAAATATTATATTGTTACATAAAAATGCTTATTTACAAAGAAGAGATTATTCAGACTGAAGCTTTAGGAATACTTCAATAATTTTGTGTGGTAGCACTTGAGTAAGGTCTCTCATCCATCAGATAACTTTCTGTGCCAGTGAAATGAGATTCTAATCATTTGGCCGATTATGTGATCTATAAATAATGTTAATGCACAGACTTTATATAATAATTGACAGTTATCACTTTGATGCAATTAAACTCTGAAACCTGCTATATAATCGACATTGGAGCTTAGCAGCAAACTAGTTTTCTTGATTTACCTACATTTTGCTGAGATCATTTTTGTCCAGATGTCCTGTATTCTGTACATACATCTGTATTTCTCACTTTTATCTTAAACCTTTTATTGTTTTCTTCAATTTTTAATCATTAAAAGCAACTTCCAAATCGGGAAATTTAAGAAATGAATTTTAGAAGGCCTTTCTTATGTGTATAATTTGGTTTTGTTGAAGTATCATTCTGAGAAAGCACTCAGTCACTTACTTTTGCAAGAAATAGGTAAAAAGACAGATTAACTGATGCTTCATTTAATTTGGATTTTATATTGACATAAAAATCACATAATTAATTTACCATTTAAAAGTGCCCCACAGCCTCTGCAATCATAGGATAATTTAGAAATTGCTGTTTAGGTCTCTGTGACTTATAATAATTAACTGTCTTCTCAGTATAAAACATTAAAAGGAGCATAGTGAAATATTTTATATTTTAATGTGTTGCATAATATTATCTCACCCATAAATAGTAGGAAGAATATCTTGTCTTTAATTGTGAGGTAAGTTTTTTAGTTAATCCCTAGTTTTATTTCTTTCTAGGAAGATATTTTTCTTCAAATGAGTTCTTGTGTTTGGCTCAGCTTTTACAGCTTTTTTATGCTGAAAATAAAGAAAGCGGCCATTTCAGGAATTTGCTGATGGATTTAAAATGTCATGATCCTACTTTGTAGCATCACCAAAGCTGAAACAAATAGCAGAGACAGCCAGCAATACAAACCAATATCGTGTTCTCTCCAGTAAGGCATTTCTTCTTCTGGATGTCATTAAACTGGAAGAAAGTTTTGACTTTGCTGTAATCCCACTGTTCCTTTTTAAACATAGTTTCCAAAAGCCTAACATTTTTTCACTGATATATCACCACAGGCTGACATGATATCATGTGCTCTTCTTTTATCTTCTGAAGCTCGAATTTTATGATTTAAAATGTACTTTAGTCACTTGAGTAAGAGTGATATTTTATGTTATTTTCTATGGGAAAACAGCTTTGCAGAAATTATTTATTGGAATGTAGGTGAGTTCTTTTGAAATAATTTGAATGGTTGCTGCAAAGGTAAAGTATTCTGTCCATTACTGGAAAATAACTTTATGTGTGCCTCCTGTGACTTAAATAAATCATTGATGGCATTTGTAGCAATGTGAATGTGGCATTAAGAATCCTGCAGCATTCAGCTCCAAGCAGCAGTCCAGTGATGGGATAGTCTGAGGATATCAGTATATCCTATGCTGAGAAAAGCACATCTGTAAAACTATTGTGCCCTGGTTATTAGTGCTAGGATTTGAACTATCTTTAATTTCATTTGACTTGTTCATCTTCCTTAAGGATCTCCATAAAGATTCTCTGAGTATTCTTTTCAGCCCTTAGTTAGGGTTTGCATCAGTGGTCGTAAACCTGCTTAGCAGACAAAGACTCTCTTCCCTTTGAAGTCACTTCCCCAGCTTTTCAAAAGGGTCTGCAAGTCTGTTCTCCTAAAACAATTTAGAGAAGTTTGAAGTGGTGCCCCTTAAACCAGCAACAAAATAAAATTTTCTCTTTGCATTATTGAAAACCATGACAATCTTTTGAAGCAATAACAGTTTAAAAGCTTTTAGAGAAATCTGTTCTGCTCTATGACCAGCTTTTAAGTTGACCCCATTATTTGGGAAATCAGAGGCTTGGAAACCCCTAAATACTTGACATTCTTATCAAAGGAGTCAGCCTGACTTTTCACAGGACTCCTCTTTTACAGTATCTATTCAAATTCTAAGTTCTTTAAAGATACTACTCAGGTTTATTCTTTTTTTGCTTGTTTGGGTTGTTTGGGTTTTTTTGTTTAAGTGTTTCTTTATTTCAAAAATAATTTAGGAAACAGTTGATACAATTTATAAAGCACTGATCCTTCCACCTGTAGATTTATACTCTCTAATGTTTGAAGTCAAGTCCAAATTCTGAAAAGACTGAGTGTTACTTAGGTAATTTTATTTTCTGTGAACTGTGATAAATATATATGCTCAGATTCTACTTCTTGATTCAGGAATCTTATCTCCTACATTTTAGGGATGTAGTTGCTGACAGCCTTATGCACATAAAGCCCATAATAATGTAGATGCTGTAAGCAGTAAGTTTACTCTCATGAGTTTGTTTATCTGCACCTCTTAATAATTCATTCCGGCATTGCTTCTCATAAGTGCTTCTAACTCCAACATCTTACATCGATTACCTCCTGCAATGTTGTATATTTAAAACTTCTCTGATTTCAAAAGTTTCCTTAATGTGAAGTGTATAATTAGATAAATTCCTTGCTGATCTATGCAAGTATGTGTAAATGCAATTTCTGAAAACAGAAGAAAGCAATAAAACCAGAATTCTAAAATTTTGCTAATACAGGCAGCTCATTTAAAAGAAAACAAACTAACAAGACCTGTAAATGCACAAAGCTGCCTCCTTTTAGGGCTTGGAAAGACAGGGAGAAAGAATTGGGTCGGCAACATTAAATTATTACTGTTGTGGTTGCTGTTACATTTTCCCCTAAAACTGCAGGTTTGTGGCTTGGCCACGTAGTGTTCATTTATGAATCTTCTGAGGTGCCTGGCCAAAGTTTAGGGGAGCAAAGTTCAGTAGAGCAACTTTGCTCTGAAAGGTTCATGAGCAAAATTCACAGGATCAGCCACCTGAGAAATACCTAGAGGTCATTAAATCCACCCTTATGCTTCTAATTTGTTGGGAGTTTTTTCTTTGCTCCTGAACTTGCTGCCATACTTCCTGGGCTTGAGTGTGTATTTTCAAACAATATACGAAACAAAAGTGACTGCTTTTAATGACTGTTTCTTAAGAGATTAGGACAATTCAGCAAGTTGCATGTTCACATTTAAAATGCTGGCAGCATACATGCCTGGGTGTGTACATGTGTGCACACACATATGTCTATTTCTATATCTAAAAAGAAACAGATTTATTTTCTTTTCAAGATTTTTTTATTAATATAAATTATAATAGTAACTGCAGAATAAATCAAATTTTGAAAGGTCAGAATTGTTGATTTGAGACCTTGTTGTAGACTATGACCTTTACCTGAAAGCCATTGGAATGTTGCATCTGCACAGATGTTTTGGGAAGTGGTATAAATGGTCTGAGTAAATATATTTTTACAAGCCCAGATCTTACACATCTATTCCAGAGAAATCTCTCAGTGTACACATGCAGGGTTTGAGAAACTATCCCTTTAAATATAGCTCCATGATTTCTAATAACACTCAGTACCAGTATTGCTGGCACTGCTCTACATGGACGGATTAATGACATTATGCTGGGTTTATTGTTTAAAAAGTTACAACCCCAGGTATAATTGGATTGATGCTAACTTAGTGAGTGATGGAGTCAATTGGTTCTATTTATTTCTCTGTCTTTGCAAACCCATCTCCTGCTTCTCAAGTGAAAAAAAAAGGTTGATTTTACCACTGCTTTACTGCCTTGTTGGTATCTCACATATCATCATTTATTGGGAAGTGAAATTATTCCGTGCTGCTTAAAAACTCATCTAAACCTTTCGAAAACTACATGATAGCAATGCCCAAGAAACATCCTTTAGAGTTTAAACGCTTTGTGGAATGCTATGAATGAGCTAATTATATGGTAATACAAAAATAAGTTTGTGATTTTTTTGTGAAATGCCAGCACTCTTGAAGAGGGTAGTGAATAACCTGTTAGTGAAAGTATAAAAAGATTTAAAGAGTTTTATTGCATTTGCTTACCCTTTCTTTGCCTTGACCTGGAGAATAATGTTTTTTTCCTTTAAATGTGCCAGTTATACAATTTTTCTTTTTTTACTGTATCCATATATTGGATATATATATTTGATTATAAAGAGAATCACAAAAAAAAAATACAGTTTCTGTTGCAGAGAAGTGTCTAATAGGAACATTAATGTTGGGTTTGAGTGGGATTTTTTTGCAAATTCTTCAGAAATTCATGCTGACTGTGGTCCAAGCTCCACATCTTGCAAAGAACTAGACCTCAGGCTGAGGTTTCAGCACTGTTATTAGGTTAAAATAAAAGGTTACTGAATGTTTTCCTTCATCTTTGGGCACTGTTGGTGTCTTCTCGTGGTACCTACTGTAGTGATACTTGCATTTACTAGTGGCTGTTGTAGGAAAGGGTAGTAATTGTCTTAAATCTCTCCCTCCACAAAATATAAATAGAGGGAGAGACAGAGGGAGAGGAAACCAACTTTGGTTGGTTTTACTGCACACCTGACTTTCCTATTACTGCATGTTAGTACATGTGCAGGCAGAGTGCTGCTGCTGTACTGCACAGGTAGGAGTAGAGCACTCCCCTATGCAAACAGGAGCATTGAAGTGATTTGTAAGCAACATGAACTCAAAGAGCACAGAGACAGAAGGTGCTTCAGTGATGGAAAGCAGTGATTTTGGGAGCAGACTGTAACCAAGGATTGCTTTTATTGTTTTTTCATTGAAGGTGATTTTGCAACTCCTCGAGCTGTTCTGACAGGACATGACTATGAGATCACCTGTGCTGCCATTTGTGCTGAGCTTGGCCTGGTGATAAGTGGTTCAAAAGGTAAGGTAGCTCTTGTCGTTTCTTTCTCTTCATGAAGCCATAATCCTAATGCCAAAAGGAATATAGGCTCAGGTGGCAGAATTTATGAACTTTATGGTGGTTTTATTTTTAACCCTTTTTTTTCAGTTGCTATGGAATTTGAAACCTCTTTTTAAACACGTTAAAACTGAGGATTGTTCAGACATTTATAAGAAGAGGCAACCACATCAGCTTCCCTCCTGATTGCTATTTCTGTTTGTTTATCCAGTGTGTAATTGCATATAGCATAGCTGGATACAGCCTTTGAGGGCCAGGACGGTGAAGAGTGGCTGTTAGGGATAACTTCTTAAAAAAGGGAAGCAAAAATTAGTTTTGGGAGAAAGAGAATGTGCTGGATTGTTTGTTTGATGAAGGGTGTGTATAAACTACTGGTAATTCTGTTCAGGCTCTTTGAGCTTGGCTGCAAAGCCTCTAATATGCCCCATTTGTGTTCTCAAAGACCTGCTTTTGGCAGGCAAATTATAAAGAAAGATGTTGATTCTATGGATATTCTTTGTAAGTTTCTTTTTTGCTTAATTGTCCTCGATTATTTTTAAACTGTAAATTTCTTGCAATTAGTATCTTTCTGCTGTAGTGTTTCTAATGTAGCTACTCAGAGACACTTCTTCAGAGTTGGGTGTACTCATGGTCTGGAGCTCTGTGCATTTCTGTTTTATGCACGTGAACTCATGTGGCTTATGTACAAAGCAGGTATTTGTCAAAATATGGTAAAAAAGCAAATATTTACTGGGTTCTGTATGGCTTAAAATCTTAATATGAGAACATACACTTTTAGAATACCTACATATGTAAATTAATTACTCTTAGCTCTGTCTGTCTTTGTGTTTTGAAAATATCTCTTTAAGGTTCAGTATATTTAATTACTCAAAATTACCTAATCTCAAAATTAACTCCTAAAAATTAACTCTCAAAATTAACTATTTCCAGCTTTAACAAAAAAAATCTGTAAAAGGCAATCTGTTAGGTCTCTAACTGGTTGTGATAGGTGCTGTAAAATACCTTAATGCAAATATTTTAATGGATAAGGTGTTCATCTGATTCTCTGGCACCCTTAAAGTCATAGGCAGTCCGCCTAAACACAGTAAAAACCATTATAATGGATTATAATAGTGATTATTTAAGTAGAAGTCGTGACTTATTATTTGATACATGTCTTTAATTGAGCATATAAATCAATAACCTGAGATCCTATTCTGTCTCACTAGAAGGACCATGTCTCATACATTCTATGAATGGAGATCTACTGAGGACATTAGAAGGTCCTGAAAGATTACAAGGTCCCAAAAGCTGCCTGAGACCAAAACTTATTCAAGCTTCCAGAGAAGGCCACTGTGTCATATATTATGAAAACGGGCTCTTCTGTGTGTTCAGTGTGAATGGGAGACTGCAAGCCACTATGGAAACAGATGACAAGATAAGGGTGAGTGTCCTCAAATGTCTCCTATCAGTTCCATCAGGAAAACCTGTCAGTGTTGGAGCTGTGTGGAGACTCTTTCTATAACCAGACCATAACTATGTGATATTAGACCATAGCATAGCAGCATTCTGAAAAAATTTAAGGGGACCATCTTAGTAACATTAGGAGGGGTCTTTTACAGTTTTAACTGTAAAATAACTCTGTTCATAAAGGAATACTGAGTAGGCATTTCCTTGAGCCAGAGAATACAAATATTACTAATTGCTGACCAGGAGAGGCTGAGCTGCAGCTTTACTTCTGGGTCTGAAGGCAGGAGGTCAGTGGCCATGCTGCTTTGGATGTTAGCTTTCCCTTTCTTTTGGCATCTCTGACTGCATTCCTGCATCTTGGTTCAGATAGCACATGTTGTGCTGAGCTCCAGGAAGTTTATAGGGATATGTCTATACTTCAACTCTTTTAGCCCTTTGGCATTTGCTAAGCAGGCAGCAAAGTTCCACATCTTTAACTGCAAGAGACATGGAGCAAGTCCAAAACTATGCAGGAGGCATTTTAAGCTTATGGCTTTATGAAAATTATTTTATAATACAAAATGAAGGTCTCTTGACTGTTTCTGTGTAATAGTACCTATGAAACAGAGCAGAAGCTGCCAGCTGTATTGCAGTACCACACCTCCAAGCTGACCTTGATAATCTGATGGAAGATCCCAAGAACTCAACTGCTGGGATTTCCAATGTTCTCTTGAGTTGCAAAGTTTCTGAAAAGTTTCTCCTTTGTTTGGATTACATGTGTCAGGTAGAAAATCCCTCTCTGCCGTCATGGTCATTTCACAGAATTATTTGCATTCTTTCAGCTGTTGTGCAAAATAGTGAGCAGTTCTTTCCATACTAAAGATGGAGGAATGTGTCAATGTATTTTGAAGAATTTTGATGTTCGTTATTTCCACTTTTTAATTTGTATGGAACAGTGACTGCTTCATTAGCACTAAAATTTCTGCTACAGTTCAGGATATTCCGCTTAAAACCTTCTAAAATTCTTATCACATACTATGCTCTGCTAATCCAGTATCCATATGTCATCCATTCAAAATGTTGGCTATGCTGGTGGTGGAATATGCAGAAATAACTCTGTGTAGGTCTCTTTTCCATATTGAAAGTGCAGTCTGCAGGGGTTAGGGGGCATTTGATCTCTGTGTTCTGTGGCAGCCACAAGTGCAGGTTTGAGGCTGGGGAAGTGAAGTAGGAATGTGTATATTTCTGTCCCCAGACATTTTTCCAAATTAATGTAGATTTTTGCATCAATTTCTTGAAATTGTACCTTTGGCTGTCCTTGTACAAATACTTTGGAGATTTTCAGCCTACCCTTCATCCCAGAGTTCTTTCCATAAAGCAAGACCGTATCACAGTGTTTTCTCTTTTTATATTAATAATGTTGATAATCTGTCACTTTCAGTTGTGATTATGTTGTCAGCTATGCCAGCAAATCTGTAAAATATCTAGAAATCCCTTGCTGGCTAAAACAATTTCTGTAGTGTTTCAGTGAGTACCCACAGCTTTAGGAATGTTGCTGGAGGCAATGGAAGTTCTGCTCTCTGTGGGCCAGAATTACGTTTGTAGAGGGGTTTGGGGTTTATTTTGTTTTGTTTTGTTTTCTTTCTCTCCCAGTGGTCCCAGCTGAGCTTTACACTTAAACAACCTACAGCGTCTCTGCCAGTGCTTCTGCACTACATCATCTCTGAAGGAGAGTGGCAACTGCATGATTAAAGTGGGGCATTTAAAATGAATAGCACCTACCCATGGGCTGTGCTGACAAACTCTCCTCGTTGGCTTTTGCTTGGGGAGGATAGAAAAGGGAAGGATAAAGGTCTTAAGTGTGGGATTTGTAATGTAACAGTTTCAGTTTTCCTGTGTCATTATGGGCCGGTATTTCAGGACGTTATTGGCAAAACCAGCAGTTTTCAATAGTGATGTTTGGATCAACATTCTGATTTTCTTTCTTGTATTCTTGTGCTAGAAAAAACTGCCAGAAAAAAATTCAGACGCTCTGGGGAAATTCAGGGTCTAATCAATGCCTTCCACCTGTTTTTGTTTTAAATACTGTATTGCTCAGTGGAGCTTAGGCATATCGCAGCACATCTACCATGTAGTGTTTAGATATCTTAATGAATAACTTCAACTCTAAATAGTGTGCTTGTTCTGAGAGGTAAAGTTATTTTACCCTAAACAAAGACTGTATGCTGTTTCACCCAGAGGAACCAATTTATTTTCCTTTCCTGAGTCTGTTTTGAAATGTGGAAGTGCCCACAAGACTCCTGCTGCTGTAAGCCAGGGCTGTCACAGTGTCAGCTCTGCCTTTTTACAAAGCACTGCCTTTCAAAAACCTGAAACGTTAAAAGGGATTTGTGCAAAGTTTTGAGACTTTCCAAGGAAATACAAGTCAGAAATGCAGCTTTTAGAACATTGCTAAAATTGTGCGCTTTGGGGATTACTTGAGAGTCTGAAGCTCATGTTGTGAGAAAGATTAGTTGCAGGGTTGTTTCAGTTTCATACCTAGCAGAATTGCAGATAAACTACGCTGGGGAAAAGCAGAACAGTAAAATTGATTCATGTCATCCTTTATACCGGCTGGAGTACTTGGGAGTAAAAGCATCCTTTCGTTTGTTAAATCTTGAAGGGCATATCATGAAACTGAAATGTTGACAGGGTCACCGTTTTCTTCCATTCATTCCCCCATCCCTTCATTCATTCCTTCATCCCTTCATATGTATATATGTATAGGCAAGTGGCTGAGAAATTTATTTATAAACAATAAAAATTAAATAAATCAACATCTTGTCTTCATGACAAGCCAATGACTTAGTAAAATTGCATAGGTATTAGTAAGGGTTCAAAGCCTGTACTTTATTTAATCAAAAGATCACAAAACCTACTCCATGTTGCAGGTAGTGGAAGAGTTAAAGATTAATGGCTTTAATTTGCCTTTTAATATAGCATTTCTTCAGTAAAAGCCTCAAGTATAAAATTCAAGTGAACCATGACCATAAGGTTAATGGATTTTCATCAGCTGAATTTTATAAGTGTAGCAAATAATTATTTGTCACGGTCTTCATTGCAATTTGGAAATACCCTTAGGAGGCTGCTATTGCTATAGAGAAGAAAACCACCCCATATTGATTTTTGCTTCTAATGAATAATCTCTTTAATACTTGTGTGGTTAGTTAGATCTCGTGATCATCCACTCAGTGCATGCTAGTTCTAGATAATTTTCAGCCTTATCAGTTTGTTTTCTGCCTGTCTTAGTCTACTCTTCTAAGACAGCCTCTAAATTAGAGTTTTCAAGCTCCTTGTGTCTGTGCTTTTGAGGTGCTTAGCACATTTCTGATAGCAACAATCACAGAAGCAATTAATGGTTGGAACATTTATTTCTTGGAGGGAGAGGGAGAAGCTTCAACTCAGAATACTCAGTTCTAATCTTGGTTAGTATTCCATTTTCCATACTTAGATATGGTTGGAAAAACTCCATATGTTCTGCTTTATTGTGTCTAAATATACATGTATGTCTTGTCCTAATTCAAAACATGGCTGGAATAGGTTTATCATCTTTCCTTTTGCTCAGTGTTACATTTTGTTTACAGTATATGTTTGTGTTTCAATTACACTCCTTTTAAAGTTATTGTATGAAATAAAATTCCAGCAATGTGATCCATTCTGACTCCTTGGGAGTTGTTGCAGTAAGCACTCAAAATTTATAACATAATATAGAAGCTCTATCTTAATCTAGGTGTCGCCCATCGTATAATTCTTACAGGATGTATTTGGCATCACAGTAATAGAGTGCAGCAATACAAAAAATACAGATGTGCAATATGTCTGACTTCAGTTACTGCTGCTCACAAAGCAGTATCTTACACACACTGTATATTTTGGTTTCTAGGCTTGTCAGCAGTCTGTATAAACACTTCAGTGTTGCATGAACGTAATGTCTTTGTGTTTTAGTTCCTCTGATTTTTTTGTCGTGCATGCGCTATAAATCCTCTATCTTAAAAAAAGCCCCAAACTTCCTTTTCCTGAGGTATGTAAAAAGTTTTGGATATTTGCAAACCTGTATAAGCAGAGACTTCAAGTGCCAAAATAATTACAGACTTCAGCAGAGAGAGAGATGTTTGCAAAATCCTGTTTTCAGTTCTTTCTTACTGTTTCTTAAATTTAAATCTTTGAGCTGGAATTTTGCTTGTAGACTATCATCCTGAGACAATTTCCTTGCCTTCCAGTGGCAGTCAAAGAGAATGAGTTGGTCTGTAGAACGTGTGTGTTTGAAATTTAAAAGCCACTTCTCTGAACATCCTCCATTCTTACATCATTCTATTGAGAAGTTGGGCCAGCTGAAATTTATCACAAATTAATCCTGATGTGAAGGGTGCGTATTTAATTGAAAGGCTGTCCAAATTTAGCTGATTCACAAACCTTAAGTTAAATACATTTGTAGATAATGCTTAGCATCCACATTCTGTACTGGACATCTGTAGGCCATGGATTCAGTTTTTCTCTGCAACCAATCATCCCTCACAAAGAGGTGCACAAAAGGGCCACGGCAAGAAATGTGATGGTGTGACCCTGGACAAGGAAAGGGAAGAACTGATGAGGAGGCAGAGGAGAAAGAAGAGCAGAACCAAGGACAGGTTGCTCCTGTGCTGAGTATTGTGGACAAATGTAAAAGTACAGAGCAGAGAAGAAAAAACAGAAGTCAAGCTGGGGAGCAAAAGTCAGAAAGAGAGCAGAGAAGAGGCACCTGGAAACAGAAAGAGAGGACAGGAAAAGGTTTGGGCTCACTGGAACTATTAATCATGGTCCAAAATGTAGTTTCAAGGGCCTTGATCTTGCTGCTGGCTCATGCTGATGTCATTCCACATGACAGAATCCATTCAACTTTTTGGTTTTGTTTCTTTGGAAAACACTGCAAACCTTTCCGTTTTCCTGGATAGTTGGAGGATGAGGCTGTAAAATCAGGGCCTGGTATTCTCTACTGCATATATTTCTTTTCTGTACAGCAGCAGGGCAGGATTCTCCTTTCAGAAAAAGTTTTTATCTGCCTCAGGTTTTCAGTAGTAGTAATTACTGAGACCCACATGAAAAGATGATATTGCTGTGAGAAAAGTCAGTCATGGAGTCTTGCAGGGGTTGGTGTTGGGAATTAGCTTCATTCAATGCTTTTTGAGGTGGGGAATGCTGAAGGTTTACAGAGTGATGAAGGCAATGGCTGAGATGAATGCAGAACTCTTACTCAGGAAACCCCAAAATATGAGACCTATGGGGTACTCGCTGAAACTGATAATAATCACCTCAAAGCAGGTAATAAACCTGTGGTAAACTCCTGCCAATTCTTAGCCCTCTCAGAAGGCATCATCAGCAGGCTGAAAAACAGATTAAGAAAATTCATGGAAAGTATTTCCATAAATAGGTACTAAAAGGAGCAGACAAACTTTCTGATCTTCCTAATCCAGTGATTTTGGGTGCTGTGGTGCACAAAGGAAAGGGGCTGTGTGCTGACCAGCCTGGCAGCATTCTCCTGCTGCCACTGTTGGGGATACACCACTGGCCTAGGTAGGTCATGGTCTCTCTCATCCCATAAATTAGCACTTACTCTAATAAAATTTCAAGTTCAGTTCTCTTAAGCCCTATTTTGGTGTATTTAAACTGGGAAAATCCCTCTTTTAAGAAAGATTTTTCATGCTTCCAGTCATTTTAATATCTGATAATATCATCTAGTATAGTCATCAGGTAAAGAAGGAAAATTATTCTTCTGGATATTCCGTATGTATCTTGATTTTTTCCCAATAGCACGCAAGAAATACCAAAATAGATTGAAGATTCCTGTTTGAAGAAGTCTTGACTCTGAAAACGAGTGATATCCCATCTTTCTCCATGACCTGGTTCCCAAATAAAGATTTCAAACAGAGATTTGCCATCAGTCCCCATCATGCATACAAAGTCAGGATATATGCCATTGAATTTTTCACAGGCAGTTTCAGGATTGATGATGAAAGGAAACAGTCTCTGTTAAGAGAGGTGAATCATTATTTTATTAATCCAGTGCAGGAATCTAAAAGTGCTGGTCTAAATTAATTTTAGTGATTTGTATAACAGTTCAGTTCCTGTCAACATTCAGCTTCTGCTAGGCTGGTATTAGAGACCCTTGGGGGAATGTCAGGTGCTATATTTTAATGCCAGTATTGCTGCATCTTGTAAATCTAGCTAATTAGAAGAGTAAATTTCTTTAGCTGACCTCATATTGGATCTTTGGAACATGGAATAAATCACAGGTCAGGTGAAACTTAACGAGTGACATCTAGTGGATTGGAGATTTGTGCACAGCAGCATTAATTCCCTTGCTGGGTAAAATAACATAACAATAATGTTGCTTCCCAAAAGCTTGTGTTGATATCCAAGTCTCCCTGGGCATTCAGCTGTCAATATGAAACCTTGTATTGAAAGGAAAAGCGGGGAAGCAAGAGCAGCAGACACTTCTGTGACAGATGTCCCTGTGATTTGCCCCTAGGCCATTCAGCTGAGTCGGGATGGACAGTACCTGCTCACAGGTGGAGACAAGGGAGTGGTCATGGTCTGGCAGGTGTGGGACCTCAAGCAGCTCTTTGCTTACCCAGGCTGCGATGCTGGAATCCGATCCATGGCCCTGTCCTATGACCAAAGGTGAGAGCAAAGTCTGGTCCGGAGGAGAGGTCTGGGGAATATATATTTACAATTAAATTGCATTTTTGTTGTTCTTCTGATTGTGATTTTCTGTGAATCACAGATCCTGGTGAATATTTTGAGAATTCTGTGCTGTTTAAGTTTTTTTTTTTTAACGTCATATTTAGGGCAGGTAATCTTTTTCAGGATTTCAGCTCTTTAGGGAATGAAGAGAGATCCAAGCAATCTTACTTTGGCAGACTTTCAAGATAGGCTGAGTTATTGGTCTGTGCCAATGTACAGTGTGGGTCACATGGAGGTGGAAGGTTGCTTGTGTGATTTCATCTCTCTTCTGTCTCTTACAAGACAAATCACATTCCTAATTCCAGACCTTCATGTTAAAAATAGAACAGTTGAAATAGTTGCACAACAAGATTCCCTCCACACATGCATATATTTGCTAAAGCAAAGAGTCATTCTCAGTTCTAGAAAAGTTATTTTATCCACATACAGCATGACCCTTTTTGGAGACTTCTACTGAAGGTGACCAGTTAAAATCTTTACTGCAGTTTCACATCACACTTTCCAATGCAACTGTACTTGAAAATGCTTCAGTGCTTTTATCACCAAAATACTGTTTGTTTATCAGATGGATGCTTCCCATTTCATGTACACCTTTAGCTTTCAAGCTAGGATTTTATTTGCTGTAGTATATTTACTGAGTGGTGTTCCTGTGTACTTTTCAAGCAGATTTGTCTCCTAAATCCCTTAGGGATGTCTACATTGTGCAGTAAAAGCATGTTGCTGAGGCTCTTAGCCTTCCACTTACTGAAGTTCATACTGAATGTTTTAAAATTTTTATCTATGTTTCTAAAACTTACACAAAATGAACTTTAAAAAATCCAAACCAGTAAAACCTCTGGACTTCAATGAAACACTGAACAGCTTCTTGATAAGCATACTTTGATACTACTGGCATTTTGGATGAAGCAGTTTTCAATTTAAAAAGCCCTTGCTGTTAAATATATTTCAAAAACAAGTTACAGCTGTTGAATTTTAGACTTCAGTCGTTTTGCATTTAGAGAATCTTTAAAATGTAATTAATGACATCTTAATGAACTGAAATTTAATATGGACATACAGAAATTTATCAACGGGCTCAAGTTAAGAACCTTTGGGTTTGAAGACAAGTAAGGGATCTACTAAGAATATTTTACTGAGTAATTACTGAGTAACTACAGGTAATTACTCAGAGTTATTTATTTGGTATGCATGAATGTTATGTGAGAGTGTGGAAAAAGATATTTCAACCTAATAGAAAAACAATCAAAATGGTGCTCTTGACCTGATACAGTGTGATTCTATCAAAATGCAATGTTTTGATGATCTCATACTTAGTATATGTTTTGAAGAAAATATTGCATCTTTTTACTCTGAATTTTTTAATTCTAAGGCTTTTTTTTTTCCCCAAATGCCAGGATTTTATACATCTTTATAGTTCTGATTTTTGTAATAATTTAATGAGACTGTAGAGAGGATCATTTAGAAACTCTTGTGATTGTGTGCTGTGTCAGGGTCATGGCTTTTCAAACATATCATTTAGATATCTAGTAGCAGGCCAGGGGTAAGGAATTAAGAAAGAAAGAGTATCTTAGTGGGGAAGCTGAGGGATTGCTTTCAGGAGCTTCCAGAACAATCAGAGCCTGCAGTTTTAGTATTTCCAGCTGAAGGCCTGTGCCCACACCCAGTTCCTTCATGCAGATGTGCTTACCTGGGGGAGTTGAAACTGAAATGAACACTTCTCCTGGCCTTTCTTCACTTTGCTACTACACCAGGGCTTCATCCCGCTCCAATACCCCCCAAAAACCAGCCAAGAAATAATCCTGGGGAATCCCAAGTGGCCTTGCAGGACAGGGATGCTGGTGAACAGTTCCACAGTTCTCAGCTGTAGCTTCAGGCTGACCACACAAACTGTAGCAGGGTGTTTTGCATGTTTTGTAATGCATGAATCTGCCAGAGGTGCTGCATAGGGCAGTTTTACCCCAAACCAGCTTGCAGGAGTTCTTGGAAGCCTGTTGTGGGAGCTCCTAAAGCCTGACTCTGGCGTGTGAGGCAGCTCCAGCTGCCCTCAGTGGAAGCTGGTCGTGTCCCCAGGTTGTTGTGGCTCTTTGATGTAACTCCTCAGACGGGAGGTGGTTCCCTAATGGATGTGTTCCTGCGCTTCCCTCAGGTGTATAATGACCGGGATGGCGTCCGGGAGCATCGTGGTTTTCTACAACGATTTCAATCGCTGGCACCACGAGTACCAAACCAGGTACTGACCTTCCCAGAGGCCGGGATCAGCACTGACAGGAGCAGCTGTGGCCAGGAGGGAGCTGCACACAGCCCTGCCTCCCTCGGGGTCGAGCCGCCACGCTGCTCCTTATAAATAGTTCTATTACATCTGAATGTAACTTAAATTTGCTGGAAGAAGCAACCTATTTTTTAAAGTTAATTGCTATTTTTGTAGACCTCGCTTGACTTTTTTGGGGGAAGGGCAAAGAAGCAGAAAACCAGCTGCTGGGTTCTGTAGTTAAAAAAATCTATATTTTTAGTCACAATGAGAAGTCTATTTTGATCCCTGTATGTAAACAAAACCTAAAATAAAGATGGTTAAAACTCACATTCTAGCTATATTATGAAGAAACAGATTTTCCATCTGAAGCTTTATCTATAACCTTGAGGAATATATGATTTTAACATAACAGAAATGAATTATGGTATTGGGGGAATTTTAATCTGTGCTATCCGTACCACACTTTGTCTCGTACTTTTCCAAATGATTGTACTACATCAGCACTGAAGTTTCTGGGAATCAAGGGGTAATATTTAAATTATGGTTAATGTAATTTTAAACTTTGCAAATCATTTCCATCGATGTTACTTTTCAAGCATGTTTCTAGGCCTAGACAATTAGTTCTTTTTTTAGTTGTATGTTTCGTGCAGTTACAAGAGAAATCGGGAACGGAGTTTGTGTTACATCAAGTGTGAATCCTTTTTAGTTTCTACCTGGCATCTCCTTCAAAGCACACCAAAATGTGGATTGTTCCTCCAAATAAAAAAGGCTAATTTTGAAGGCTTCAGACCAGAAGCCCACAGAGGCAGGTGCTTTATAGCAGGGGCAAGTTCCAAAGCACATTTCTGCTGGTTGACTGTGAAAGCAGGGAGGCAGCAGGTGCTCGCTGGTGCACAGCCCCCATCCAGCAGCAGAAGCACAAGATTTGCAGGCCACTTTTTCTTTCTCTTTCATCAGAACATGCCCCTGCAATACTGTAGCACATGCCATGTTCCTTTTCTGCCTATAGCAACAATGTCTTTCGTATTTTGCTACCACCAAATCCAGTCAGATCCTGCCCAGTCATATTAAATTACCTCTTTCTTTTAGGAAATGAAAAATAATTTATACTAAGGAACAATAAGTTATTTTGGTGTTGCACAAATCTACTTTTCTACAAGATTGCTGTGCAGAACTCTGTGAAAATGTTTGTGAAAAGAACTGTTATTGTTTTGTAAGTCTGTATTGCATAAAAATCTTCTTTGTATGTTGTGATCTCTGAGTTGAAATTTACATTCCATATCTGTATTGATACATACATTTCTCTAGCTGCCTACTAGAGCAGTTCCTGGTTTTTCTAAGCATTTAACTACTCTCTCTTTCAGTAAAGATTTGGAATGAGAAAATTCAGTTTGAGTGAAGAAATTAAATAAAATTACATTTGTAATTGAGACCTTCAGTGGAGTACTGGGTTCTTGTGATTCAGGGTACATTGCTGACAGAGGACAGAAATGCTGATGCATTTCATGTGCTTTTGGTGTGTATGAAATGGTGTCCTGTGCTTTCTCCATTTTCATACCAAGGTGGCTGTTGTGTATCAGTAGTTACATTTTCATGTTTTGTGTAGCACGAGGATGATGGGATGAAGCAAAGGCTGTAGTGGGTCATGTCTGTGGGAAGTGCCTGGTCTATTGAGCTATGTGTACTGCACATTTGTTATGCAGAACTTGTAACTTCATACTTCCTAAAGTTCAACAACATTCTCAGCCTGGTATCAGCAGAGTTTGAGGGGAAATTGGGATGATCTTCAACTGTAATTTGCATTTGTCTGAAAACAGGGTGGGTTTCCTAGGCTGGGTGGAGGGAAGAAAACCAGTCAACCAACCAAAGGTGTGTTTTGCCAAATGGAAATCCTGAAAATCTTCTCTTTGAGGAAACACTTCATTGATGATAGAAATATTAATTCCTGATTTTGGAGCTAAAATGTTTCCCAGGGAGTTTATTTGTTAGATTGCTTGTTTTAGAAAGGGCTCTATTGGATCAGGAGGTGCTTTCCCAGACTGGAAGCACAGCTGAACCTGTGTGTGCTGAGTTGCATCAAGCCCTCCTTGGGAAGCAGCAGCTGCTGCAGTGTGGTGTTCTGCCATTGGAGTGCTGCAGCCGTTCATGGAAAAGGACACCTTCACCTCCTCCTCTGTGAGCAGGCCTGCAAAGACACCCCTGTTCTGGACTGCTCTGGTGAGTAGGACATCCCCTCCTTCCACAGGTAAACTCAAATTCCTTCTACACCATCCTGGGGGCCCAGGCATGCGCTTGGGATCTCAGCTTTGGCTGAAGTAGTCCACCTCATGCTGTTTGTGATGAGATGGAAAACAGGGTTAAATTTCCAACTACTCAGGTCCTTGTTACTCTCTGCAGGGCAGCACCTGTGTCACGTGGATCACCTGAAAGCTGTTTAATCAGCAGGTGCCAGGCATTAACCTGCAGCTGGGCCTCATTTGGCTGTTAATGGCAGAATATTCCTGAAGGGAGGGACAGACCCTTCTCCTCAAATGCATTTATGCAGAGGGAGCAGTTAGGAAGAGCACGTTTTTATGTGACAGTCTGGCCTTTCTTCTCTCCTGGTAAGTTCAAACAGAGCTGCTGCTGGCTGTAGTTATGGGAAGTGCTCTGCAGCAATGCTGCTTGCTTGGGTTGTGCAGAAGTACTTGGCAAATGTAGCTGAAACCCCTTCTATTTTCTATCAGTAAATTGCTGATAGAAATGCTGTAGGATCTGGCAAGAGAAGATGTGGTGGTCAGAGTGGGGTTTCTCTGAAGGAAGGTTGTGTTGTGGTGCCCCTGCAGGCAGAGGTGTAAATGAATGCTGTGAGCTTGAGAATATTTCTGCAGTTCTTGGCTGTGTTGTGCTGTCTGTTATCATAAAGTCTCTACACCTGAAGGCAAGCTGTGCATGTATATGTTATTGTTTCTGGCCCTGACATGCTCTTGGTAGTTCTCCACCTATCTGCAGTGCTTTCTTCCTGATAAACATCCCAAGGAGCTGATCTGATACCAAGGTAATGGGAAGTGAATTTTATTGCAGCTTTAGTCAGGACATGATTGCTGTTGGATGTATTGAATGAGAATGGCCTAGATAAGGTGACTGTCTAGATTGTAGCTTTTCCACTTTATGTCCTAAATTTAATATTCATAGAAATTTCAGTGTGCTTGTAGTATGGCATATACTTTTTTTTTGTTCTTTCTCCCAGAAGTAATTTGAAGGGAATAAGAGATCACTATATTGTTCTTGATAAACTGGCTTTATCCTCGTTAAATAGAAGCAGAGAGAGCTGCTCTAAACCAGTGAGACCTCTCCCATAAAGGGTTAGGATGAAACACTTGGAATGAGTCACTTGTATGGACTTTACCACATGATACAACATTAGATGAAATCCAAAATAGTTTACTTTTATGCAGAACCAGCCTAAGGTCTTCAGTAAACCATTACAGTTAATGATGCATCATAATTTAAAGCTGCTCTTTTAAAGTTCTGGACAAAAAGAAATGTAGGAAATGGCTTCAGATTTTGCTTAGATGTACTGAAATTCAATTATGTTTAACCTAAAGCTACTCAATTCAAATACAGCCAATGTCATGAGGTAAAAATGTGTTAAAACATACAAAGTTTGAAAGAATAAATTCTAACTTGTACCTGTAAACAGTTTACTTTTAGTTGAGACTTATTATCAAGAAGCATATTGTTATAAAAGTAATGTAAAATATTTCACATCTATTTATAGGAAATAAAAGGAAATAAAGCTACTTTTTTGTTTAAATTAATTCAGACAATACTGGGAAGCATAGTCTTGAAACTAAGATGTATCTAGTAAAATCCAAAATTGAACACAACTTTGCCCCTGGGACTGTATCATACGATCAGCTTATTAAAGTCAGTGTGATGTGTGCTTTGGAAATGATGCTGCATTACGTGGGAATAGACAAAAAGAGGTTCCCAAAATGTGGTACTTGCTGTTTGCTAAATGGCAAAAGTTTGAGATGTGATAATTATTTTTTTCTTTATTCAAGTTATTCTAGTATTTTTCTTCCCGCTGTGTGAGGTCTGAGCTGCAAAATGTTGTAGGCACAGCTCAGTCTGTTTGTGTGGTTAGACTTAGGTGCATTCAGTGATAGCAATATCCAGTAAGAGAAGAGTTCATACATTGCTCTCCCATTTTGCTTTTTGCCTTGCTTATCCTGTGTGCAAGGGATGCTTTTTCAAACCTCTGTAGCTGCAAGCATTTAAACATTCAGCGTTTAAATGCTTTAGACTTCAGTATTTCCTGTTAATTGGCAAGTTTTTATTATTATTTTGGGGAGGAGGGAACAGTTGTTGGTACTTCTTGGTGAATCTGTGCTTTTCTGAAACCTGCACTCTTGGCTTGCTGTTTCCAAAGGAAACAAAAGCACTTCAAATTCTCTTGTTAAAAAAAAAAAAAAAAATTCAAGAACAGAAGCAAGAGCTTTCTCGTGGATGGTTGCATGGCTGCTACCAGTTCCTGCCCTAGTATTTTTTTTTTTCATAATGCTAATTTAGTTTAACAAGGAAACAAAAATCCTGCTATAGAGGATTCCCCTGACAAAAAAGCTCAACTAAATACATACTTCTGTGCTTTAGACATTGAAGCTGGCAGCAAGTAGGAGGGTTTGATTTGCTTGTCTTTTTTGTCATCTTAAAACCATCAGTTTTACTTAATGAGTGTTTTGGGTAGGTTGCTAGTTTTGTGCATTTATGCTGCTTTGCAAGTGCTATTTGGATGTAGCTTCAAAGGAAGAATAAGTAAATGTGAAATATAATTTCCCATTTAAAAACTGATAAAACCAAAGATGATTGACTGATAAATACATATATTTATATAAAAGTGAGGGAATCAGTAGATCTATGCTATCAAGCTATAATAATTAGACCAGTGACTATTGTGAGGAAGAAAGATATGAAAACCAGGATTAAATGAGATTTACTGACTTGTGTAAATATTCTTAATTAGCTGTTAAGAATGAGTCAATACTTGATGAAAGTAACATCATCATTAAACATCACCTTCATTAATGTATTTTGACAATTATTTTAAATAATTTTTGATGTTCCACAATGGGAGTAATGGTCTGTAAGGATAAATATTGATGGGAATCCCAGTGGATGTAGTGTTGTGCTGATTTACAGCAGGAGAGGATTCAGTCGTGGGACTTTAAATCTAGAACTGCAGGAATGGCTCTATTGGGCTACTGTGACAAGTACCCACCTTCAAGGGACCTAAAAAGACCAAGCATAATTAAAAAGATTGGTTTTTTTAGTAATTAATTTTTCAAAACGTAGGTATGGTAGCAATAGAGCTGTCACCGTGGAGTGTTTGTAACACTCCTCTTTGACAAATGTGTAACTTGTTTACAATTTTTTAATAGTTTCTTTCTCTTCATAACAGGAAAGAAATTGTGAACCAGAACTATTTTTGCCTTCTTCCAGCAGCAACTGGTGGCTCTACAGTGAGAGAAGGACTAAATCAAAGTGCAGCAGGTAAGAAACCACATGTGATACTTCATTAACTGTTTTAGTGTTAACCAACAGGTCTTTATTTTATTTTTATGTTAAAGTGTGATACCTCCTGCACCTATGCACAGACTGAACTTATGTGGAACTATTTTAAGGCATGGAGTAGTGCTATAATTTTGCCAAGGTCACACAAAGAGTTGAGGACTTTCCTATGTTTTTATCTGATTGTTGGGCATATGATCATCTTTCCCTGCTGGCAGCACTATTTTTAAATAGGCATTTTGGCACCTGCCTCTGCTGTCTTGTCTAAGAATGTTTAGATGTTGATCACTCATGAACTTAAGGACATGAATTCAGGTTATTTGTCTTTACTTTCTTGTTCCATGAGAAAAGGTAATAGTTTAGAACTAGCAGCTGACCAGGCAAATTATGCTCTTTTCTGTTATAGATGCATAATTATATGTGCAACACAACTTGTTGGAAATCCCCGCCAATCCATGGCAATTTTTTTTTTTCATAGCTGAATCCATCCTCTTAGGACAAAGAGAACTTAACCCAGCATTTATTATTTGTTTGATGCTCCCTCTCTGCTGCTCTCTGAGTTCAGCTCTTTTGGAGGCTCCCCATCTTTGCTGTGGGGGCTGCTCCACCTGAAATTCCACATCCTTTCTTTGGCTGAGTCTGAGATTTGTTGCAGAAATCACCAACCACACAGGCAGCCAGCCACAGACTCTCACCAGTTTCCCTTCTGAGTAAGGTTAGAGTGATATAGCTTCATATTTCTGCGCTGTACCAAAATACCAAAATATTTTGCACAAAGGCTATTCCCATAACTCTTATAGTATATTGAACTTACTCCAGGGAGCCCACAACAAAGTTAATTAATAAGGATTGGTTGTAGCCCAGCCTTTTTATCATAGTTTAAGACATGCCATGTTTTCCTACCTTTAATACCACTTTTTTTGCCAAGAAGTTGCACTTCTTTCAGCTACCATCAGTTGGCACTTTCTGATCTATAAATGCTCTTCAAAAGGTAAAACAACCATGTTTATTCATGTTTTTCGTAGGAATCAATGAACTTTAAAACAATGAAGTTTATGGGAGTCCTTCAAATTAATTATAATAAATTGTTTTGGTAGGCATCAAATTGTTCAGTCTCTCCAGAGGGAATAAGACAACAGTTTCACTGGCAAAATAATAGCTCCCAAAGAAATGAATAACATTTTGTGTTTTGGTTTTTTTTTAATGAAGAAAGTTTATTGCAGGTCTTTCTTTTACAATTCTAGTAGAAAGTATAGCTAAGAGAAAAAATGAACTATGACCAATTCATAAGAACGAGCAAAGGAAAAGGATTAAGCTGAATACATACTCTATTGAACTAAGCATCATGGTAAAGATAAAACCTCGTCTATTTTGTGACTGCAGATTAAGGAGAGCTGCTTCCCAGTCCTGGTTTCCAGTGCCTGCACCAGGTGAATAGGGGGGGATAGCACTGACAAACCTCTGATGGCTATTGATGGCAGCTCCTCTATCAGCTTGTCAAAGCATTAGGAGCTGCTCAGTTCATCATAGCTTGGATAACATGCAGCAGGCTTTCCCTTCACAGGCCCAAAGTCATTTTATTTTATCTAACAGGTAGTCTGACCCTGGAGAAAGGTGTGGATGGGACACTTGTGGTTAGGATAGAAAACGGCTAAAGCAAAAAAAGGCTTCCTTCACTCCAGTCTTCGTAACAAATAAATGTCCACTGCTCATGTTTACATCCCAAGTTACTTTATTTAAATTCATATTATCTAAACACTACCCTGCCTGCAAGTCAGATAACAAACTTGATGGAAAACAACCATCCTTCCCTCTCTATCTCCAAATGTTTGTCTCATGATATTTTACAGTTAGTCCACTAAAAAATTCTTCATGAAAATTTGCCTCTTCAAGTTTAGTAGAAACTTGGCTAAAAATAGAGGCATTGGAATAGAAGGCAAATAGAAGTTTTCTTCCTTTGTCTGCCTCTCCCACTTTTCTGAGAATTCCCACCAGAAGAACAGAACGGGGCCCGCTGGTGGAGGTGAGGCCTGGTACCTGTTCCCCACCTCACTGCTCATATAAAAATACGGTTAGCTACACCATAAGTTAGTCTATTTAGAGCCCAAGGCTGTGTGAAATGGAGTTAATTAACACAGAGAACTTAAAAAACCACCTAACATTGCCAGAGTCTTTCCCCTACTGCTCTTCCCAAGATGTGGTTCGCTCACCCGCTGTGAGAGAAAAGATCAGACCTGGCTGGGGCTCGCCACGAGAGGTGCACACAAACTGAAAACAGTCATGGGAAATGAAGAAAACTGTGGCCAGAGCGTGGGGAGCATCAGTTGGATTTGTTTTCCCCAGTCCTACGCACCAGGCTGATCCCCAGCAAGCTCAGGAGAAGGCAGCGTGGGGGACCGGAGTGGCTCAGGAGCAGCAGGGAAGAGGGGCTCGGACCCAGCCACACGAGGATCAGCAGCTGCAGCAGCAATTGCAGAAATTTTCTCCATTCCAGCTCTACCAGAGTCCTGACAGCGCTTGCTGCAGAAAATCTGACTCTCTTTATCTAGAGCTGTGTTCTACAAACAAACAAAAGAAACCCAAGGCAAAACATGAAACAGCACTTAAATACAGCCCTGTCTTAACTTAAGGGTTAAAACAATCTACAAGACGTAAAGTGCATGCATTACAGCCAGGAAAAAAAGGAGAAATAACATCAGAAATCTTTTATATAATGAATGCTATAATTTTTGTGATGCTGACTTTAGAAAATGTAAGGCAAACTTATCTTCCAGATGTATATTTGCCGTGACGTTGCAGGTTTAAAGTTTTTGTCTTGCAAGTCTGATGTGGAAAAAAAGATGGCAGAAGTGGTTGTGATAGAGAAGGAACTTGTCCATAGTAACTATTAGCAAAATTGATGTACCTGTGCATTTACAGATGCAAGGAATCAGATGATGCTTACTGAGAGAACTCAGTGATACATTTCCTGTAACAAACCACACGGTACAGAAGGGGAGCCACTGGGGAAGGTGACAGATGGAAACCTAAACATTTTTTCTGTCTTCAAGGAAAGGGCCTGCTTTTCTGTTTAGTGTTTAGAGTAGGCAAATGACCTCTCATGGTAACAAAAATGCATAATTTCTGAGTTCCATACTTCAAAATGAGTTTAGAGGAGAAGGGAGCAACAGGTTGGAATGAAAACTGAGAATTCCGTAGTGCAGTAAGTGGATTATCTGCAGTATGTGGTCTGCTGAAGATAACAATTTCCATGCCCTCTAAAGGATATGTGCTAATTGTAAAGGTCAGGTGCTCTGCCTTTTCCTCAGCAATTTTTTTTTTTTTATTGGATTTGCTTTATTAATGTGAAAATTTCTGTGTGTTTTTAGTGGAGTTTGACTAGTACACTATTCACTGAAGTATCTAATACTGAAATAATTTTCTGACACAAATTAAATTTATAATGGTTCATTTTTTTTTTTAGATGTGCTTTATTGCATCAAAGTCATCAAGGACAGCAGAAATAAGGTACTTGCCCTCTTCTTTTTTTGTTCTTTTGTTTTGTTTTTTAACTCAAGTTACATCACTAGTCTACCTGCATAGAGGTACAAGGAGAAAATTCCATAGTCCACAACTGAGTTCTCTGCTACTGACAATCAACACTGCAAAACATGCAAGGAAAGGAGGAGCTGAACTGGGTCTGGGCTTTTGAGATTAGTGATGGTCTAAAAGGGTTTTATCACTCTCAAGACACCATTGCATTTCCTTTTTTTGCTTGCTGGAAAAAGAGTTGTAAATACAGGGGTTTCTGCTATTTCAGGGGCAGGTAAAGTTATTTAAAAGGACAAGGACATGCTTTCAGTTCATGCTGACAGTGATTTTCTCCTGTGCTGTCCTCATAGCAGCAATACATTCTTATGTAGTGCAGTTTAGGGTTTTCTTCTTTAATTTTACTGTTGCTAAGCAAGAATGGTTTTTATTAATTTAGGACTGTTTATCTCCTGACTAGCTTTTTGATACCATAAAGGGAGTGACAGTTGAGATTTTTATTTTAAGTAAAAACAATGTTTAGTTCAGTAGTTTTGTTCTTTGCTTCTGTCTTTGAAGGGTTCTCATCTTTTTCTAGCTGTTTTTAGATACTGTTAGATACACAAAATTAGATGCACCAAATTACCTCTGGAAGAATAGACCAAGACGTGTCTGAGAGGTGAAAAATGGTTGTATTGGCGTTTTCTTTGCCCATTTCAGATATGCATCACTCAAGCCAGAACACTTCTTTTCCTAAGTGTTTAAAAGGTATTCCTTTGCTGGTTTGGTGTGGCTGTACAGCTTTTTCCACTTCAGACTGGCTTAGTTATTTCTCCTTTCTTGTTACAAATGGAGACCATGTATTTTTGGTGCAGCAGAACAAAGCATCGCAGTTAGTACGTACCATTGCCTTGGACCTACTCAGAGGAAAGCAATGCAGGCATTGGGAAAGGAGGAAAAAGGAAGGAAGCAAGGGACAGAAACTAGACTTACTTTAAGCAGAACTAACACAATTGCAACAAATTTAAATTTACAGAACATTTTTTAATTGACAAAAAAAAATAATTTGTGAATTAAGAGCAACATGCTTTTGGGGGCAGCAGGAGCCTCCTGTGCAAGGACACTGAACTGGGAATGTGCAGTTTTACTTATCTGCCACAGGATGGTATTATCTGCATGGGCCAGGTGACAGTGTTGGAATGAGGTGATGCTAAAGGGGGCTCCACTGAATGTGCAGGTGGACTGAGAGAGCAATGCACTGCAATACACGAGAGTTACAAAGTGTGCTTGTCTGAAGCTGAATGTTGGTAAGCAATGAGTGCTGGAGCAAGTGAAGAACTTCTGAACACAAAGGTAACTAAATTTCAATGCTCAAGATAAACCAGGGCAAGAATAACAAATTGGGGGCTTAACTCTCATTAGATCACAGTGTTTTGAACAAGGTTTTACTTTTCCTTTCAGCATTAACTAGGAGCTGCATTCAGCAATAAATAATTATGCATTTACATCCTTCCATACCTGTTAGAAGGCAATAAAGCAGGAAAAGGTAAAATGAGGTGAACTTTCCTGGCTGAAGGAGAGTCAGTAGCTAACAGAAAAAACCCACACCAGTAAGAAGCCAGAAGCTTCGCTGTGTCAGAGATCTGAGACAAGCTTAAGTGGCATGCAAGTTGGAGAGGGGCTGAGAGTTAGAATTAAAATTGCTCTTATTACATATAGTGCATTTTATACCAGTTTTCAGCTTCAGGCTTATCCATAGTCTCAACAGTATAAAGAATGAAGCTCTGAAGTCCCTCTCAAACTGTCAAGTCAAACTGTCAAATGAAATGTAGACAAGAGCATGAACCTGAAATTCATTTTCTGACTTATTTTTATGTTATCACTTTTCCTACATTTAAATTGTTTGCCTATTTAACTCACGTAAAAGTATTTGCAAAGACATAGATGTAGGCAGAAACATTTCATTTAAATGTACTGGATGATTAAAACAACTCTTTGTTAACATAAGTGGGCTGGGCTTTGAGAGTGATTAATACACATGGGAGAGTGAGGGTGGAAGTCCCTGCTATATTACCATGGCTGGTTTTATTTTCTTTAAGTTACTGAAGATACTCTCAGTCTGCAGTGTCCATCCTTGCATCAGACAAGGATGGGCCACAGTAAGATCAGAAAGAAAGAAGTTTCTGTAATGGAGCCTGGTTTCCTGGCATATGTAGTGTTGAACAACAGTGTGCTCAAGATGAAGCAATACTTGGTCAGACACAGACCCTACTTAACCAACTAGGTGGGCAGTATGATTAAAACAAAAAAAAAAAAATCACAGTTTTGATGAAGAAAGATTTCAAATTGTTAATAAACTTCATTTTAACATACACCTACTTAGTGTTCACAGGTTTCTGTTTGAAAGCTGGCTTTTATCTCTTAGGTAGCACACTGTGATAGACTTGGTTGCTCTCAAGCAATGATGAGACAATCCACATTATACATCAATAAAGACTAGAATTAGATACTATTCTAGTTTTGGGTTTGCTATTCTTGCACCACACATGCTCATAGAGCACTGTTAGGAAAATATGCAAATTATACTATCAATGTATAAAAAATTTTAATTTCTCTTACCATGATGACAGAAACCCCAGCAGATGTGTTATTTTGCTTGGGTAGGGTGTTATTAAAGTGCTGCTTCAGTTTACCTGTTACTTCAGCTTGCATATTATTCTCCTGGGAAGCATCATCCTATATAAGAAGGAACACAATTTTCAAGTTAGAAAAAAATCAAAAAGTTTTTATTATCATCAGGCACTTTCTGCTTTTTAATGCATAGTAAATATTCAGACAGGCACTCCAACACTCTGCTACATGAGAGATAATTCCAGAGGAAGGGAACAGAGCAATCACTCACTGTTTTATGAATGAGCTTCTATTTCTTAAAATGACATGTGGCACTTCCAGTGCATTGATTTGTCCCACAATTATAAGCTGCAGGTTTGATTCAAGCAAGTAAAAAATAATGTGCTTGAACTAATGTTAAAAATAAAAAGCATACTTGTCACTTGGATTTCTTTCAAATCACCACTTTAAATGGCCCATCATGTCCTAAGTCTGGAAGTGTTATAAAGTACCATAAATATGTTTGAGAGGAGCTGTTATCCACAGATACACTTGTTAATAGTTGTCTTCCCTTGTATCAGGGAACTCCACAGATCATATTCAGTCCCTCTTTTAGAACATGCCTGAAAATACGCATTGACTGTGTCCATGTAAACCTTGTACTTATTAATAATTAATTGCTTTAAAATCAATAAGCAATGCACTTTGGTGTTCCCCTTTGCTGCTGCCTGAGAAGATGAAGGACTTGGCAGGCATCAGCTTAGTGTCTATGGTAAATTAGGTGTTATATTTGCTAATTGTACTGCTGCTTCTGAACACTACAGGTTAATGGTTAGATTTACAGGTTTAATGTCAAATTAGAGACAAGTGAAGTGTGATTTACTCACTGACACCCAGGGATGGCTTAGGATCTGTGCTGCTGTGTACCGGGCTTCAGCATTCACATGTAGCATCAGGCTAATTAACTCCTTCATTGAAAAAGAAAGAAAAAGAAGAGTTTGAAGAGTGGGAAAGGATATTAAAATGGTAAATGCTGTTGCACCAAGTTCTTCTCAGTGCACTCTTGATACGTGCATGGAAAAAAACAACCCCAGCTGATACCAGAACCAGTGGAACAAAAAATTTGCCCTTTAGGATTAAGAGTCTGCCAGGCAGCATCTTTCAGATCAACTTCCTTGTTGTACTCATGTTTCACTGAGTCTTTTGAAACGAAATGAAAAAGAAATGTTAAAGAAATCACCTCCTTTGTTCCACTTTGTTCTCTATATATTCATTCTGATGACCAGAACAAACACAGACCTGGGAAAGATGAGATCCTCTCTGGGCAGTGCACATGCACACAGTAACATTATATAAAAAACACAAATCACAGACAAGAATTTGCATCTGAAAGTCAAGAAACTGATGAAATTATTTGAAAACTGTTATCTTCTGTGTTGCTCCAGGAGAATAAAAAGACATTGAGCCAAGTCTGCCCCCCACCAAAAAAATCTTCTATAGCCTCCAAATGATCAGTCTTCCATACTCTCATCAGGATTATTTCAAGGGGGACTGTCCATTGCTTCAGTTTTGGGAAATGGTTTCTTCAAGCAGATAATAACACACCTAACAGAGAGGTTTTCCAACCAGCCAAGTTATTTAGTCTGTGGAAGTCTGAAGTGAAAGATCACTTTGAGTACCAAGATTGAGGATCTTGTTTGTTCAGAATGCATGTCTGGAAATGTGTGAGGTGACTGTGGCTTGGGGAATGTTGGTGAATGGATAAATACCCATTGGGAAATGCAGAAAAGAGCAGAAAAAAAATTCAACTTCTCATTGGCTGGATAAAAAACCATCTCCACTTGCTAGTGAGTCCTCAGATATTAACCTGAGAAGTGGGACTTACAGCTTGGAACCTTTGCCCTACAGACACGATCATTTTAAACAAAACTGCAGTGACCACACAAGAACTGCTGGCAATGGCAATTAGCAATGGCTGCACCTCTTGAAAAGCTCTAATAAATGCCTCAAATAAAATAGGAAGAAATGCCAACTGCACCCAGTCCACAGAGCAATAATTTTTCTTTTTTAAAGAGTGATAGTAGGGAAAAATGGAGAGACAGAATAATTTTAGAGCTGAAGCACTGAACCTGCTGTAAAGTGCATCATGAAGTGAACTGGGTATCATGTGGTGTTCCCTGAATGCAGTTGGTGTTTTGCTACCCTTGCTCAGACAGAACATGACAGCCTCAAACACCCGAGCTTTCCTCAAGCACTGTTCAGCTAAACCAACTAAAAAGGCCCAGCTGGGGCACTGGGGAAGAGGCTGCTCTGGATCTTCCAGGCTGCCTTCCCAACTGAGCACGGGCTGCACAGGGGCTTGTCAGAAATGCTGTTTCAGGTTGGAAAAATACCAGTACCTTTGCTGAATCAGTGATGTTATCCCAGTAGGGAGAGGGAAATTCCAGCTTCCCCACAAGTATCTGATCAAAGAGGTCTTCCTGAAGGTTGTTTTCACTGTAAAACAGCAGTAACAAAAAACATGATGAGATAGAAGCCAATTTGCCATGGGAATTTTAACTTGATTTGGCGATGGAACAGAAATTGTGTTAATAACTACTAGAAATGCATAATTTGCAGGTTTACACAGTGACAGCTCTTCTGAGCTGTTTGTCATAGTTACTCTGTCAGAATTGATGACAGCAGAAAAGCCAATACACTGTGGTAACTTTTTCACTGGAACAGGGACTGCACAGTTAAAACACAGGAAAGGGGAACAGGAAAAGGGATTGAAAAGTCAGTCACTTGCCAGCCTGGTTCTAAAGGACCTGCTACAGAAAACATGTGGTAGAGGGAAGATGTGTAGTGAAATGAGCCTCATCTTTGAAACTATCAAAACAGAAGAATTTTCAAAATCCAAGGAGCACATACGGAAAACACATGATACATTTAATTTAGTGAGTAGTTGTTTAGTGAGTAATTTAGTATTAGCAGGCTGCTGATAATAAAAAGATAAGCACTTTTGTAAGCACCTGGTATCATGAATATTCAGAGATTAATTGGAGTGGGATTTTTGTTTTTCAGCTTCTTTCAACAGAGTGAACATTCACTTAACCTTGTTCTGTAAAGAACAATTTAGCTTGAGGTGGGTTGGAAATAAATATTTATTAACCTCAGTTATGACCTGGTTCTAGTAGTGTGATATGGACATTCTCTGTGCCCTACCCTCTAACTCTAATCAAAGAATACATTTCCTTGTCTAATGTATTTTTCAAAACACATTTTCAGCTTTAAACATAAACTAACAACATGGAAAACCCAAATACTTGAACTAATATTTTTCCACCAACAATAGTTGTTTATATTGTATTCTTTGCAAAATATTTTCCTTCACTCTGGTGATTTAATTAAAACCTAAGTATTTTGAAAAGTTACAACAGTTTTGTTGTAAAAATGAACAAACAGGCCCTGCATTAGTACTTTATATGTTAGGAGGAGAATTCCCTATTAAAATGTGCCAATTCCTTCTCATTCTCTGGCAAGAAAAAAAAAAAAAGCATTTGATTTTCAGTAGAACTCATACGCAGTGTGGCACTGAGTACCAAAAATGACGAACCCCACCGCTCGTTTGACACTTCCCAAAAGGACGAAGAAGGTTCAAAAGGCAGGATAAGGACATTTTTCCCCTCTCCTGGTTTACCACCGCCCGGGCTCTCCGGGAGCTGCCGTGTCCCAAGGCCACCGGCAGAGGGCAGCGCGCGCCCGCGGAGCTGGAATTCGCATGGAGACAAAAGGAAAAGCGGCTCTGCCCTCACACCCCCCACATGGCACTAAAGCAGCTGCCCCTCGGCCAAAATAAACGAATAAAATTGCTCCCAACACCTAAAACGAGGGGCGGTTGAAAAGCGCTAAAAGAAATGAACAAAACTGTGAGGAAAACGCATCAGTCTAATCCACGTTTTTTCCTCCCCCAAGGATGACTTCTGCAGGGAGAAAGGTCAGACTTGCTCTGAAAGAACTTGGTTGGTTTTGCTGGTTTTCCCTCTGACACTCACCTGCGAAAAGGTGGGAATCCACATAACAGGATGTACGTGATCACACCTGCAGCCCAAATATCCACCTTTAAGCCATACCTGAGAAAACAAGGCTGTGTTACTTGTGCTGAATTAACAACAAAAAAAAGTAATTCCAATCAAAAATAAATGATACTGACAGGACTATGTGAGAATCTGTGCTGAGTTACTTGCTGCTGATGTGGCAATGTATTTTGTACCTGAGCATCTTTTTCTTCACACCTTTGCAGTCTTTAGGAAACCATGAGTCTATGATTTTTCTTTTTTCCCCTCTACCATAAGCCCCAAGGCTCTCCAGGGTCTTCTGAATATACTCAAACCCAAGTCAGTATCCAGGTTTGCCAATCCAGAATCACTAACGATGAAAGACAAGGATGTGCCTTCTCAGTCCCTACAATGAAGTAACTATCTCTAAGGTTATCATGTGTTGCTAAGCAACAAGACACACCAATTCTCCAGCCTCTCCAGTGAGTAACACAGGGAAAAAGAACTGCACTTTTCTTTTAAAGCACAGAAATTAAAACACTGGAGATCAAAAAGAGGTATTTTCCCCTATTAAATGGATTCAGTTTGTCAAAATCTCAAACAGGCAGACGAGGTGCCCTTTGTCATCAGAGCTCACTGCAGCTGAGAAATGGTTCTCAATGTGACAAATGCACTGAACAAGGAGTGAAACAACACAACAAAAAACCTCCCCCCATCAGGAAATTCAGAGTGGTCACAGCTATGGCAAGAGTCAGACAGAGCATGGAATGGAGCTCTTATAGGCCTATAAGGAGAGAGGACTTGTGAAAATCTACCATTTGTGAAGATCTACCATTTAAAAATTTTTTTTGTATTTATGCAATGACCTGTAAATACAGAATAATGGGCTGGTTTAATTATTATCAAAGAGGATGTGTCACCCAAACAGGGTCACTTGAATCAACGTGATCTAATTAGAGCTGCCCAAAGAACAGGTGACCTCCAGAGCCTCTTTCACTATAAATGATTCCATTTCTAATGCAAACACTGTGTTCTGCCTGTCTGTTCTTCCCCAAGCAGCTGCCACGGGTGGTACAACGGGTTCTGGATGCTAAAGGTGAGGCAGGGAGCACAAACAAATGAACTCCACTGCAGCAGAGCTGGTCCTGGGGAGGTGGGAGAGGAGGCAAAGGTGATTTCTGGGAGCAGGAAGAGCAAGCATACTGGCCTCTTGGAGGAAGTGGGAGTGGTGCTCACAGGTGGTTTGGTTACAAAACAACGGAGGGCCAGCCTGTTGGAGCATTTAGATCTTGCAACAGTCATGAGCTGCCTGCCAAAAATGAGTGGTTACAAGGCCTGTGTTGTAGCCAGTGATGCTCACCCTGTCTCTGCAATGATTTCTGGAGCCACATAGGTGGGTGTCCCACAGACAGTGTACAAAGGGCCCTCCACCACCGTCGCCAGTCCAAAGTCTCCAAGCTTCAAAGACTTGGTTCCATCTGAATATTCACAGACCTAGAATCAGGGAAATTAACACAGAATGAGGACGAGAACATCTGCATTTTTATATCCTCTAATTTCTTTGGGAAATCATCATCACCACACCAAGAAGATGGGAAAAAGGTAATTTCCACAGCCCTGTGGGAAAGAAGAGAAAAATGATATTCCCATTGATTGCAGCTGGAGCAAGTGTTCAATGGAGCTGTCTGCCAGCTATGTAGGTCAGACCATGACACAGCCTCGAGCAGCTAGAGGGGGAAAAGAAAAGCCAATCCTTGAATGTTGAAAAGTTTTAAATATATTCAGTAAAATATAGTACTCCACTTTCATTTGACTGGGACCTAGAGTTTAAAATGGGACTGGCAGCTGCAATCAGATTTGTTTAACATCTTGTTAACTTAGCATAAATCTAGTCAGCATACTGGGTCTTTCATCAGCAAACATCTTCCCTGTGCTTGGTCTGGGCAAGTTCAGTTCAGGTTTCTGTGCAGACCCAACTGCACCTTACCAAAAGGCCCATAAATAGTCTAGCACTGAGTCATTTTATTGAGGAAAGAAGCTGAATTTCGATAGAAAGAGAAGTGGTACACAAGTGTGATAGCAGGAGTTAATCACACCAGACCAACACAAAGGAAACATCCTTCTAATAAATTAATCTCTGTTTCACTCCTGAAGTAAAATGTTCATATTAACATGATTTCAAAGGCATCTAGTTTCTAGAATGGAGGACCCCATAATCTCCAGAATGGCTGAATTTATTTGCCTTCCTCAAACAACTGAGCACTGCAATACCTTTCTCCATTCCCCTGTGTAATTCATATCAGTAATGGAAGCACTTGTTCTCCTTTATATAACACCTTCATATCAGCTATTACTCTTAGGGTTTGCATTTTTTAAATGCATGACTAGCAAAGGGAATGTAATTCCCATCCAGACAGGCTGGATGACCCTGTGCAAGAAAACCTAACTACTTGCAATTACAGGTAGCAGTTGATGGGAATTATTTGCATTTGCATTCAATACCAGGATGTTATCTCAACATTCTGCCACTGTCAATCACAGTGAGTAAGATTTGCATCTGTTGAGTAATCTCTTCAGGCTTTCTAGGCAGAAAGGGCATTTGTGCCTATTTATAACTGATTCAATCACTAATGAGAGCTTAAAATTTCTTTGGACTGTCTGTGTTTGGAGATGCACTAATAATATGTGAGACTTCCAACTTCATTTTCTCTCCTAAGTGCCATGTTGCTGTGACTACATTTTTCAGGAGAAGCCTCCCCCCTTTGCTTTTTGCTAAACAATCTAATTTATTTGAGGGTTTATTTAAATTGCTAAACACTGTCAGTGGAATTACTGGCGAGAGAATTGACTATTAATTAGGAAACATTTTCAGCTTGTAGCCCTGTCCTTTAATAGTTCAAAATCCAGCCTGGGATAAGCCGTGACTCCTACTCTCGATGCAAACTCATTAAACAGGACTGACAAACACCACAAAAGACCTTAAGAAATGCCTCAAGCAGGGGAGATTATGGCCCTGTTCGTGCAGTGCATGACACTTAATATCCAACATGTAATGAACAAGTGCAACCTCTGCATATAAGCAGGACAGCACATGCTGATGCCATTCTGTGGAGAGAATGGGAACGATGCCCTCTGTGGACTGGGGCATAGGCAGTTCCCAAAGCAGACTTCATGGGCATTCTTGTCAGCACAGTTATTTTTTTGTCTCTGCTGAAGGAAAAAGCAGTCAGTTTCCTAGGAAAAGAATAAACCTATGTACAGGGTTAATTCCCAGCCAGAATACTGGTAAATCATCAGAAAGATGATCTTACTATGACAGTGAAAGGAAAAAACACTGGCTTCAGATGGTAACCATAGGATTGTTCAAAGAAATGGAAGAAATGGCACTCAGCCCACCTTTCTCCCACTTGCAAAGTGATAAATAATTCACTGACATAGCTTTAAAATTCATTGTTTTGTGAGACAATACTCCTGCTTATCCAAAAGGCAGCCAATCAAAATGTAAATAAAGATAGGTCTAAGGACAGGTTTGAGCACAGCTCTCCTGCATTACGGTGATTGCTATCTCACAGCAAAAGATTTACTTCACACATACTTATTCTAAATTAATATGTCTGCTGTTCTCTGCTGTGCTCCTTGACATTTATACACAAGCATTTGCATTAATGAGAACAAAGTAAGGGAAAATACAGGAAAATAAATGGAACGTACCAGAAGATTTTCTGGCTTGATGTCTCTGTGCACAATGTTGAGACCATGAAGGTATTTGAGAGCACTGGCTAAATTGTAGACCATTGCACTCCCATCTCTCTCTGTGTATTTTGTAGATGAAGTGATGGCATCAAATAGGTCTCCTCCCTATGTAATGGGAAGGAAAGAGATCACTGTTTAAAAAATAATTAAGATGGTATTGCATTAATGTAAAATCTTCCTTCTCAAAAGACATGCCCAAATTCCTGTTAAATAGCAAAAAAAATATTATTATTTTGCAGAAATGATGATGATACAAGATGATCTTGTCAAGATACTAGACTGGGACTCGGGTCACCTACATTAAATTCTTAACTGTACTCCAGGCTTCTGGTGTCTGAGCTTGGGCAAATCACAGATTTTTTTTTTTCCTATTGATCTTTCTACCTTTGATCACTCATTTGTATTACCTATAGGTACAGGCATTCAGCTTCCCTTTTCTTCATCTTATCAGTATAATACCTTTAACATAGTGAAAAACAGCCCTGATTTTGAGTAAAGCCCAAGATAAATTAGCCCAATAATAAAAAAAAACCAACAAAACCCTAACTAACAAATACTCAGCAAATTCAAATTTCTGCAGATATAGCAAGAAATACCAAATAAATATAGCAGAAGAGGACAAAAAAGATAAGCCCATTCCAACACAAATGAATCCACTGATTGAGATACATCAAAGTGCAGAACCTCCAGGTGATTTCTGAATATGTCAGGCTCTGTTTAAGGATGCCCTATTCCTCTGGGAATACACAACAACGTGTGAGTTACTGATGCGGCATTTTCAGTCATTGCAACAAATTTCACGTGGGTGTCTCCATGATGGTTTCCCTGGATACATCTGTAGGAGTGATCTGTCTGAGCTGTGGGTGGCATTCCAAGCATTTCAATGCACACCGAAGAGAAGCAGCAATTCAGGAAATACAGGCCAAGATGGTGGTGAATTAAAACGTAAAAAAAAAAAATACTGTCTTGAAATCCCAAAAAGCCTATAGGATATAAAAATAACTTCTAGAAAGGAGGAAAGATGCGTAGGCGTAGTAGAAATTATGAATTCAACAACTACACACTTTCTTTAGAGGTTTCCCAGTCTGGCAACCATTCTAGAGGGGACTCCTGAATCCGTAACAGTTCTTCAGTCAGAAATAAGAAGTGCTGCTCAAAAAATGAGCAGTGCTGCTTCTGCTGTATGTTATTTGTATCTGACGTGCCAGTCAAGCTGATGTGCAGTGCTGCTGTGCATGTACAGAACTCAGACAAGAGAATGCATGATGAGAACTTGATGCTACTCGTGTATTTGGCTCACAAGGTGACAGCAAAATGAGTATTTGTGATTTCTCTGTACGTGTACAAAAGCAGCATCTGTTCTCTGGTGAACTGTTTGATATAAGCCAAACAGGTGAGGTCTTCTGAGTTTTGGTTTTTCAGGATGAAAATCGCTTGAGTTTAAACTATTTGTCTTATCTATTAAATAAATTCATCACAGAGAGCTCATTTCTTTAAATCAAATTATTAAATAATGAGAACAGTGAAATAAATGCAGGTGTTCTGTTAGTAAATGCATATCACTATCACCTCTGCATATTGTAGGCATGATAAAAAACCCACTATCCACTTCTGTCTAGACGGTGCACATTGCAAAATTACTTCAAATCTGTGTTAATAGTCAAATTACAACTGAAGAGAGAGAAATCCCATTAATGTAATTGCTTGACAGGTGTATTTTATGATTTAAAAATGCAGGTTGCCACTGAAACCTTGTAAGATTATGTCTCCCAAGATCTTAGCATTCCTAGATACTGCTCAGGCTTCACACCATCACAGAGAATTCAACAAAGACAAACAGGGCCCCCTGAGCCTTACCTTGACCAGCTCCATCACCAGGTAGAGCTCTGTGGGGGTGTCCATCTCCTCGATGAGCATGATGATGTTCGGATGCTTCACTCGGCGCAGAATGGACACTTCATTTTCAATCAGGTGTTCCTGTTCAGAAGAGGGTGGAAGTTCATCTGAAACAGGAACTTGCCAATTCACCTTTCCTTTGATCAGCCTATCACGTGATCAGTGAGCACCCTTTTTGCTGATTAATTTATATAGCAGAAGGTTATTTTTAGTTGCTAGGTCGTAACTTGTATTTCATCACTGACCACATTTAATTTAAAATATATTTCTCACACATAATGAATGGGGCATCTCCAAAAAAGACCCCAGAACGTGACAGCAATTCAGGAAGTGCTGGTTATATTCTTATGTGGGTATTATGAGGTAAAATTAAGTTCAGAACCTTTCTGCCCCCAAGCTGGATCATTGGAACCTGTCACCCCTCATCAATAGTTAACATGTTCTTGATCCTCTCTAGCCTTCACCTCTCATTTAGTGTAGGTTACTCAAGGACAGATTACCTAGGATTTATATCCAAGGACTTTTTTTAAAAAAGTTGTGGAATATATTTGATTAAAAAATATTCTGAGTGCTTTGGCTATGGATTTTGGTTCATTTTATATGTCTGTTCAAGATTTACAATCTGCAAAATGTGTAATAGCTCAGTTAAATTGTTGTGACTCCAACAGCTTAACAGCACACAGACTGAGTTTAATTTCCCCTTCCCTATGCTTCTGAGGAAGTTATGGCTTTTGAGAACAAATTAGTTTCAAATGTCTTGTTTTCTAGAACATTTTAACACTGGAGAGCAAAAAAAATTATGTGTCCCTTCCACGTGAAGAACGATTTTAGTTTTCCTTTCCAAATACTGCAATACAGACATTGTATTTAGGTTCTCTGCAAAATAAGCAGCAATGCTTGCATCAAACACGAGTATCCTTCCACCGTGGCAGGTAACAAATCATGTCACTGGACTGGGAACTTATCCATGTTGAATGCACTGAGAAGGAGCATGCACTTCATGCATTTGTGAGCAGAGCACTGGGAGGAGATGTGATCCACTGTGCGTAGGCAGTGACTGCAGACCTTACAGCACTTCACCTTCTTTTTCCAGGGTTATTTATGGATGCACTGTGCTTTTGCCAAAGCTTTCTGTGGCTACATAGCTCAGAACCCACATGCCACGCGTGCACCTCATTTGGTGAGAGAACGGTGCGGCACACAGGGGTTAAACATCACACCTTTGAAATTCACTTTGAAAGAGCAGCAATTGTCACTCTGAACAAACATATGCCTGCTCCAAGCAAAGTGCTCTGGAGAGAAAACAAAACAGACAAACAGGAAGCAATTCTGTTAAACACAATGCTGAATCTCATCACCAGACAGACGTGAACAGCCACGGCATACTAAGCCTTAGGGATGGAAGCCTGGAAATTCAAAACTAACATTGAGAGTCCAAGCAAAAACTAGAATCTTTAGATTTTTTCCAACCTAAAGAACAGCTAACATATTAAATTTATTACACCCATTAATTACAACTAAGGCACAATGGCTTTATCTGTGATTTCTTTGTTTCGCTTGACTAAATTTTTAACTGCTTTAAATAAGACTCAGGCATAAGTAATACTTAAAATAAACAATATTATTTTAAAAGGCTCCAAAATATTGTTCAGCTACTGTTTAAAAATCTGTCCTCAGAAAATGCTGACTATTATGTAGTTAGTTATTTCCAACCAACCCACTGTCTTGCTATATTTTGCTGTGAAAAAAAATAGTAAGTCCAAAACTCATTATGGTGTTTTCCTGGATAGTGGAATATATGTTTCAGTCTACATTAATATGGTTTATTTACAGGGACATTATTGTATAAGTAGCATTTAAGCCACTCGTGGAAAACAGTCAATTGGATTTAAATTTTCGAACATCCAACATCAAGGAGCAGTGAGCAACACTTAAATCATCCAAATTTGGGCTAGATGGGTGTTTTTGTCGCAGGGCTGTGGAACCCAGTGAGGAAGGAATAAGCTGTAGCAAAATTTAATTATTTCCTTTGTTAGAATTCTTCCAGAATGGTTCTGCCACTGCCCAAAGAGGTATAAAAATCTTCCCAACAGCCTGTAGCTATGCAGATACAGGTCCTTTTAAAACACACAACTATGCATCCATGGGGTTGATATTTTTTTAATGTATGTTTTAAAGCAAGGAGAGTGATAAATAGAAAATTCCTCTAAACTCTGCTGTGTAAAATAGATTATCTATCTCTAGACCATTCCAATTTATGATGCCTAAGCAGCTGACTCAGACACGTAATGAAAACCATCTAAAGTTGCAAGCTGTACACATCATCCAAAAATTTTGTTTGCAGTGGAACACACTGGGTCACCCTTTCCACAGCTGAAGAAATTGCAACATTTTAATCTCAGAAAGGCAATCTTAGCACTTTTTCTTGTGGCTGCACATTTTTATGATTCCTTTCCAAATTTTCTAAATAAACCTGGAGAATATGAGGTAAAATGAAACCCTCATCTCCTAGCACCTAAGACATGGTTTAAAATCTGCACAGATAAAATGATTCTGTCTGAAGACCTCTGCTAATAGGAAGTCATCACAGCATCACACAGCTCCTTACCACACAAAGAGGGTGGGCAGTTTTTCTCCCTTTTTAAAAATACCTATACAAGCAAGGAAGCATGAAGGGAAAGAAGAGGTCTGACACTCTCAGATATTTGCTCTCATTATGAGATGCTGTTCTGCTGAAGAGACAATTTTCGGACTTTTTTGTTTAAAGTTAGAATGAAAAAGAAAGCTTTTGGAACACTAGAGATCTTTGTTAATACAGGAAGGTGACACTACATAAACAGAAAGAAATGGTTGTGAAAATCTATTTTCAAATCTATGTTCTGCTTATAAAAGGAGCAAGTTCAGCCATAAAAAGAGAAAAATAAGAGGCAGAGTGGGATGGCAATTACATAAATAAACATATAGCTGCAAATTTCCTCTCTCACATTTTACACATCAAAATCGTCCAGCATATTTTGAATGCATATTAGCATTTTTTTTTTGTCAGTCCAATAAAATAGGCAACAATTAGTTTGGTTTTCCTCTAATTATTTAGTAGACTAACACTTACTGCTTTTATTATGTGCTTCTTGGATACATTATCATCTTGTTAAAGAGACACTCTGAAAATAGTCAGAAAACCCAAACACACCCACCATTTATGACTAACGAGCAGCTGCTAGTGCTGCTTCTGTGCACATGCAAATGGTTGTACACTACCTTCCCACAGCACTTGGCCTTGTCTATGATCTTCAGGGCAAACTCCTTTCCTGTGCATCTAAGCAAGAAAAACACGAGAGCCATTAATTAGAAATATTGTGGCATTTTCTGTACATACACCATCGTAACACCGTGCTGTGGCCTGTGGATGTTGCTGACAGAAAATTCACGGAGCAGACCTGGGTTTGCTTTTTGTTTCCTCAGCAGCGTTTGTGCCTGCTGTTTCCCTGACTACCACAGCCCAGCTCCCTTGGTGTATTAATCCCAGGATCCAGCTGCAATTTCTTCTTTGTGACCTGGCACAACTCTGTCATTTCTTTAAGACAACATGCAAAATTTCCCTTCAGCCTCCCACTTAGCTTTGTTCAACTGGTAGGCTTTGAAGATAAAATCACACATAAATATGTGTGAAGACTGATACCACAGTAGAGAAATTCAATAGGATTCAACAGAGTTAAAATCCCATAGCCCATTGCAGATAGTCTAAAATCCTGTAGAATTTATTAGGCACTGATTTTGAGCTTTTGTATTACATCCTTTATTTTTTCTAAGTATTTTGTGGAATTCTACAGCAGTCATCTAAAGTCCCATGACATTAAACAGGGTGGGTCATATACAAAGTAAAAAGGATTACTGTTTTCAGCAAATACTCTCACAGAAAGGAGCTCTTGTTTGTCTTTCACCCCTTTAAGCAATAAAAATCTCCATTTCTCCAGAAGGGGGGAAAATGAGTAGAAAAAAAAAGAAACACAATGTATTTTTTTTAAACAAAGAAGATATTACAACTTTGATTAGTGATGAATTAAAAATCACATGAAAATGCCATAAGACCAAGCTGCTGCTATTTTGTACTGTGCCAGTGCCTACAGACTGCAGTGTGCATCAGAACACCATTGGAAAACAGGAGGTAGATACAAAAGCAAAAGTCAGGCATGTTTTTAGACTTCCAGGGTGATTTTCTCTGTGCTTTTGGCGTTAGATACAACTGGTCAAAATCAGCACCTTACAGAAAAAGAACTGAATTAACACCTAACATTCCATTTATGCATTATTGAAAAAATGCAGGCGAGAATCTCTGCCCTGGAAGTGCAGCTGTATCTGCGAGGTTGTCATAGTTACAACCTGATCTGGTCCTTAGATAGAAGCCCTTATCTAAATGGTATCTGTGAAATGCCACCCTCTCATGTTACAGAGTAAGGTCTGCTACAAATACAGCGTGGAAATCAAAAATCACAATTTGGACCTTACACCACAAATTGTATCAGAAAGCCTGCAAGCAGCTGATCAGCGACTCCCCCTCAGCCAACCTTCAGCACTCACGCTGGGAGCAAGAGGAGTTAACACTCACAAAGCCAATTCATCCAACAACTTCAAATCCCTCTTGGAAATGACCTCTACCACAGCACCCAAGAAGAAAAGGTGGATTTAATCCACGCAATTTGTGTGCTAATATCACTGCACATCATGCACCAGCACTGCCTGACAGGTTTTGGGGATTCTTCTCTCGAGCTGTCAGTGCCCATCTGTTGACTCATGTCTTTATATACAGACACACAGGCACAAAAGAGACCACCTTATTCTTTTTGTAGAACATCACAGCTGGTAGCTGTGTAATAGGATCCTGGCTCCACAGCTAAGGCTTCTTAGCACAGCACTGTTAGAAATTAAGTATAATTAATAGTAATTGAAAGAGAAGCTTTTATGGTTGGCATTTCCTCTTTCATCATTATTATTCCTAACTGTTGTTGTATACTTATTTTACATAAAATTAATTTAATAATGTTCCACTAAAGATTTGATCACATACAAAACTAGATATTGAAGATTAATTGTGCCTTTCTAAAATTTTTATACTTGGAGGGTTGTTTTTCTGTTCCAGTTTCCTCATTCCAAAAAGCACAGATGACATTCAGTGATTTAGCAGCCTTTGCCCCATTTCCAGTGGGATTTCAGTGGTTTCCAAAATGTGCAGCTGATCTTTCTGAAAAGAAATATGTTATCTTGTGCTTTTAATCTGTTATCTTTCACGAAAGCCTCTGGGTGAGGATGAGGGCAGTGGAAAACACAGGAGGTGGTGTAGAGGGTGTCTATACTGCATCACCTGGTTGGGATGTAAGCACTGATGAGCTTCTCTGTGGGTAATAATGAGATATTACTGGATCAGTAGCCCTTGTTCTTGTGGGAGATTTCAATTTTTCCAAACATCAAGTGGCAGAAAACCAGCTTGGCTGAGCAGGGAACTCTTTGTGGTGTTCAAGAGGATCTTTGGAAGCAAGGTGAGGTTTTGCAGCAAGATTACAGAGCTGTGGTTTGTGCATGCAGGGAGAGGACAGGAAAGGCCAAAGCCCCATTAGAGGTGAAACTGGCCAGTGTGGAGTCACACAACAAGGCTTTTTTAGGTGTGTCAATAGCAAAGGGAGCTCTAAAGAAAATATCAGAACTTGCTGAAGACTGTCACCTGACTACCAGAGATTAAGATAAAGCAAAGGCATGGAATGCTTGTTTTGTTTGCCTCAGTCTTTAGTGCTACTGATAGAAGTTGGGCTGCCCAGTCTCCAGAGTCGGAGGACCACAAGGGTGGGAGCAGGGGCCCTCCATTTGCTGACACCACATTTTCAAGGGCATGAGGGAAGACCCAGGGAACTACAGACCTGCTAGTCTAACCTCAGTTCTCAGTTCCATTCAGAATTATCTTTCTTTCAATTTAACTAAAACCAGCAGGTGAGGATCAAATAATAGAATGTTTCTCTAACATTTATGTTTTTCACAGTCACTTGCTGAGTTTTCCCAGTACTTGCGTACAAGTTGGAGATTCCCCATAATATTTAAGAAACTGACATAACTCTCAGGTTGATGAAGAGAGCAGAAGGTGGTTCTAAAAAAAATACACTGAGAAAGTGACAGTCAAATCATCTGCTATGTTTGCACTGGCAGCAAACTGTGAAAACACAAAGTTTGCAGAAGAGGAGCAGCAGCACTGCACAGGTCTGCAGAGCCATCCTGCCTACCCCAAGGGGAGCCAGGCACAAGGGTATTTCAGGCTCTGGCACACTGAAGGGCTCATTTGAGAAGTGCCTGGCTGCTCCCCACACCACAAAAGACAAGCAGCAAGCCCCAGGCAGCCAGCAGCACAGGCTGATAGCCAGCTACTGCATGTCTTTAAGAGTACCCTACCCACAGAATGCTGAAAGCTGTGACAAACCACGTCAGCAGCAGGCAGTGGGGACACCACAGCAGCAGAATTGCTCAGGCAGAAGAGGGGGGGTCTCTCAAACTCTGTTTAGATGCCACATACAATTCCCTGCCATCCACAACCATCTGTAGTGTGAGAGACTTCTTGAAGAGCTGTGGGGTTTCCTGAAGAGGCACCATGAGTAGGTGATGCCTCCTTTAGTTTGTGGGATAAAAAGCCGTGGTTCTCTGCTGCTCTCATATCCCTTTGCTAGGAGAAAACACAGGAAGCTCTGCATGTTTTGCTATGCCTATTTCTCCTGAAGTGTGTGCATATTTTTGCAACTGCTCTTCACTTTCATCTCATTACATTTGTCTAGGAAATTATGTTAATGCACAGGGCTTTATCCAGTACAATGAACAGCAGGAGTGAACAGTTCCCTTGCTCACCGTTCCACGCACTCCTTTACGACAGCAAAATTGCCATCACCAATCACCTTCCCCACTTTATACTTCTCAAGAATGGTAGATGACCCTGAGAACTTGTTTCCATTTAAGCCTGCAAAAAAAAAAAAAAAAAAAAAAAAGTCCATGATACAAGCTGAAGGAGAAGTGTCAGCAGGATGCAATGTATCCCCAATGGGCTCCACAGATACAAAACAGTCACAAATGCAAAACAAAAACTTAAAAGTAAGCTGTTTTCTTCACTGCAATTCCCTTGGTTTTATCTCAAGTGTAAAGAAGAACAAGATGAACCCAAAGTTATTTGAACACAAAAATAAATCTCTTGCTATGTTTTTGTATAGGCATATTCTAAAAGTAATGAATGCAGTTAGAAGTTCTTCATCTAAAATTTATGCAAATAAGGTTTATCTACAATGCATATAAAAGACCCAAGAAGTTTCATCTGCTGAATTCCTTCAAGTTCTTGTAGGTGCTGCTAAAACCTCTAAAATGCAAGTAATTTTGATAAATGCTTATTTCACTATTTTTAAATAAAAAAAACATTACTCCAACATGAAATTTTAAAATATTTTAAAATAACTGACATTGCTTTAAAGTGATGAGGAATGAAAGGTTAAGTTTATCTAAGGTCAGCTGATAGGCCAGTGGTTCTTCCTGAAGCACAATGAGCTCTTTTGAGGGGGGTTCCTCTTTCAATCCAGCCACAAACACATTTCTGGTGATAATGGAGGCCATGTTCAAAACCAGCCAAATTCCTAACAGTGAAGAGCAAGGTCCAGTAATATGCTACCACTGGACAAAAAAATATTAACAAAATTTATTTCCTAACTTTACGGCCTTGGTTTGGAAAACGCACTGACAATTTTTCCAACATAAGTTTGTCCAACAAGGTAACAAACATTTCTGAACAGAAAATGATGTGGAGTCATCAGAAACTGTCTGGAAGCACTAAACCAAGTGTCACCTACAGCAAAATCTTTGCAAGGATTGTCAGCAATTATTGGTGTCCTACCTTCAGGACTGCTGCAACGGAGTGATTCAGGTACACCATTCACATTGGAAGAAGATCCACCATGTGGGGAGATCTGTGGAAGTACACAAGAACTTCTAATTTCTGATGGTAATCACAAGAAAGAGCCATACAAAAAAAGCAGCAAAGTTTGAAAAAAAACCCACTAAAAAAACCTAGAGAGTCAGTTTACTTTTCTACTCCCATTTTATTTTCATTCCTGCTTTCTCACCGTTCATCATGATCATAATGCATCATTGTCACTTGCATCAATTCAAGATTCAGCCCCAATATTCCTATTTAGATAAGCAGTTGAACAGATTTCAGGAAAGAGCAAAGAAAATTCCTTTCAGCTGCACCTACAATTTTGGCCTAGGTGGCCAGGTATATCTATGATAATCAGATTAATTTAGCAATCTACCAGGCTATACTTTAGGTTATTATAGATGTGAAGATGTATGACACCTACAAGCATTTCAATTTAGAAGTCTGATATGCATCCAGACAGATGCAGTTTTAGTAACTGTGACACTGTAAAAAACCAAATATCTAAATGATTTTGAAGTAAGACAGCCGAAGAAAACTGACTTCCCTGCACTAACAACTTAATTGGTACTGGATCTGAATCTTCATGATTTTACTTAAAGTCATCCTGTCATGCTGCCCAGGGACAAAAAGAACAGTAAGTTTTATTTTGAACAGGGGTGGAGGCATAGGAATGATTGCCATAAAGAGTAAAATACACTGGATGTGTTCTGTGCGCCACTTCCATAAGCTCTCCTACCACAGTCACGTATAGGGATGCTGCATGAAATTAAAATACATTTTAGATCATCCCCCCTCCTCTACGTAACATTTCTTGCTGTTCTGTGAAGTTCCAGATCTTGTTTTCTTCGTGGGCTATTGTGGCAGTTTTCAGCACTCACCACAGGAAGGATTAAAATGCTTCTCTGCCCTAAGCTCGGTGTCTGTTGAAATGGCTTTGCACCACACCGGGAATGCAAATGCAGCATTCTGCGTTTCAGCTGACATTGTCTGGTTACACTGCTGAATATTTTAAATCATTAACACTATTGTCAGGGAAAGAACTCAACTGACAGATAGGGATATTGTCTAAAGGCTCATGAAATGCTAATGAGTGCTTAAGTTTCTAGTGGCAGCTGAGCTGCCAAATCAGCTAAAGGTACAGTAACTAGAAGCTGTACAACTTAATTTTGCAGAGCCCCTGAAACAATCAAGTTTACCAGCATTTGGCACAGAAGTAGCATCAAACAGCAAGCAGGCAGCTACTACTCTGCTCCTTGCTAATAACTTAAACCCAGGCTATGTTAATGCTGCTGTCTTTCTGGGTTATCTGTCTATTTAACAAGGATTAGGAACAAGGACATTTGGGTTAAAAGACATTTGTACAAAATCATGAGTCAGTCTCTTAACCAGTCAGTCACATTTTCTTCAAGCATGAAACAGAGATAACAGAAGAGACCATGGCCAAGTATTAGTTATCAGCCTAAAATATTAGTAATCTATTCTAGGTTTTTAGTGAGTGACAATGCATGGGAACATCTAGCCCACATTTCCAACTTCCTTCAGTCTTGTAATCAGGGCAGAGCATGACTGGGCACATTCCTTCTAACCACAAGAAGGAAGCAAACATTAACAGGAAAAAAGTCTAAAATGAATACAAAAATAAAGTAAAATTAATGTTGCCATTGTGGCTGAGGTGTTAGATCAGAATCTGAAATGGGAGGTTTAACCCTAGGTCTGTCATAACTCCACAGCTGGTGGGATTTTATTTTTTCTGTCATTAGAGTGTGAGCAAGGATCCACAGACAGAACCCATATTCTTTTGCAGTGGAACAGTTTGCCTTGGTGGGCAAACCTTTGCTCTCAAGATTAGATTGCCCATGACATGAATCTTAGTGGAAACATTTTGGGATGTTTTTCATATTGAAGGAAATACCTAACTCCTTGGCAGCTACATGGGATGGTGATGAATCTAACAGTAGAGTATGAGAGTATTTTAGTGTTTAACTGTTTGCAGAAGTATTCTCTGAAATCTGAGGACACTTTGGTTATGTCATTGTAATTCATCCTGAAAGGCTGTAGTAAGAAGGGGCTAAAAGACTTTCTGCACATAAATATTATTTATATAATCAGTATCTCATAGAGATGTTGTTAGTATTTATTATTATAATGTTTAATTGTAACATAATGTGTAAGACAGGAACTTAGTATTTGTGAAGGGACCTTAAACACGAATTGTAAATTCACCAAATGCATCAGTTAAAGAATCCCTCTATGAACTGCTATGGCCCCTGTGTCACTAGGCTGGATAATCACATGTCAATAATCTTTACATAAAACTACACACAAACCACATGTGTACAACACTGAAGAGATTAAAATCCTTGAAGAAGATGGGCACTAATCCTTCAAATCACTTAAGCACATGTTTAAGTACATTAACATCCTCATTAAAGTAAAAGGGACTACTCAATAGCTGAAAGTTAAGCAAGTACTTAAGTTATTTGTTGAATCAGGTTCTAATGCCCTTTCACTTTGGTCATTTGGTCCATCAATTGCAAAAGTAATACCCAGACAAATTCGAACACAAAGATATTTAGCATAATTGTCAGTCTACAAAAGGCTTCAACTGTAAAGGCTCTTTATTTGTATGATTTTATTTTCTTTTTAAAAAGATTGCAAGACTTTGTGGTCCTTAATTTTAGGAGGGGACAATAAAGCAATCCAAGTAAGCATAAGGAAGTAATGACACCACTTTCCAAAGCTGCACCGATTTCCAAATTTAATTGAGTCTCTGGATGGTTTTTATGGTACCACGTGTGCAGAATAACAGAGGCACTGGAAGAGCTAAGAGTCAAATCACCCCTAACAGCACGGCACAGAAATGCACACTGAGAACCAAAGAAAAATGTTAAACCTTCCCACTGCCTACAGAACAGCAAAAGGACTCTTCTTGCTCAGCTGTCCCCTGCCACCAAATGCACCATTACCCATGCACCAGATTTTATCTCCACGGGAATTTAACAGAAAAATAAAACTCAGCACATTTGATCACAAGAGAATGCTGTACAGAGTAGTCATTTACTTCATGCCCATACGTGTTAACTTTTATATATAAAAATCTTCACCTTGAAACAAACCCTCTGCTAAGTGGAATGCTTACTTGCAGACTAATATTGGGACACTAAAAATAAACAGCCTGAATAAGAGTATATAGTGTGTTGGGTGGATAGTATCCATATTTGTCATTTACTGGAATAAAGGCTTTTATTTGGGTTTGTGGGGAAATTCTGTCGTGTTTACTATGATTAGGACATAGCATTAATTCCTTACCTCAATATAACCTCAGAGTCCACTATTTAAAACACTTCTGCAAGCCTGGGGTGCTGGACTTACTGTATATACTGAACAATTAATAGCACAAGGGCACTCCAGTTGGAAGAGGTAAAAGGGACAGAAAGAAGGCCCTTTCCTCTAAAGAAAAACTTTTCTCAAGGAGTGTTTCCTGTGAGGAATTCTCTGTGCTTGGACATATCACTCCTAACAAAGTGTTGTGAAGTAGAGGGAATCCTTGGGGAATGAAGAGAGGTCTCTTTAAAGGAATAGTGGCATTCAGATAATATGATATAAGACTCACTGTCTGAGACGGAGAAGAAATTGCTGCTGCAATCAGTATTTTTGCAAGTTGGCTGTCTTGATGACTAGCACAATCACTTGTGCTCTACATTGATTGTCAAACTACAAAAAGCTTAGCCAGGTTCTAATCTATAGTAATATATTTTACTTTGCTCTGGCTTTTTAAATAAAACAGTTTTTAAAGTGCAGTTCAAGTGCAGCTGCTCTTTACAGGAAATAGAAACATCAACCCTGATTTGTTCTCTTTTTCTGCTGCCTCAAGCTTATACAAAACCATTATTAAGTCCTGCTGTTTCACCCTCTACAAAAACAAACATATATGATTTGTACACAATAAATCACTCAAAATATTGAACTCTCAAACACAGAAAACTCTAAAATACACCTTATTCTGTCACTGACATGGTATTTATATCTAAATTTTCATTCAGCTGTAGTCATGGCACCTTCTTTATACAAGTGGAGGAAGCCAGACTGCTTGTCTGTGCAGCAATGCAATCTTAGCAACAAAGAACTATAAAACAATAGCAAAAAGCACTGATCTCCAAATAAAAAAAATTGTTCCCTGCTTTCCCTGTTCTTCTCATCAGACTAACCAAAGAAAAAAAAAAATCCAATTCTACAAAAAGGTTTAAAACAATGGTTTCTTAAAAGAATCTGCTTTTGCATAAAACCATGTCTCCCCTGTTACTGGGTTTATACTTCCCTAAAACAGTTCTTACTCCTACAACATAATCAAGGAACAAGTGTGACTGAACAGCACATTTGATCCTTTCGGAATTCCCCCCTGGATTCACCAGATGACTTCCCCTATCTTTAGTCTCAGGAGCACAGCTGGGACACTCCTGCTGAACAGATGCATCCTAATGGAATAAAACAAGAGGTACTCACTACACCTCAGTAGCACATCAGGTCTGAGATGCTTAATTTGGTTTTGCTGTTTTCTTTGGTCATATGGGGGTGGATCATTTGACACGAAAACCCATTAGTATCCAGCACCAATTAAATTCCAAATTGAAAAAGTACAGCAGCCTACTTGAGTGAAAGTGAATGGGAAAGGGGACATGTCCACTTTGGTGAGAATTGCTTGTTGCTATCAGAATTATCTCTGTCCTAATGGAGCTTTAATCAGCTAAAAAGCAGACAGGGCAGTGGTGGAAAAAACCAAGGCAAATGATCTCGTTTCTAAACTTGTAATTTCATTAAAGAAAGACAAAGGAGCATTTGTTAAATATAGTGCAGACCAGCTGAGAGCCTCAAGTCCAGTGATTCTGGTGTCCTCTACTGTAAGCTCCTCAGAGGAGCTGTCCAGACAGATTTCAAATCAGGGAGTTCTAATTTTCCGTATCAGAACTATTACAGCTCTTGAAAATTATTTAACCAAACAGCTACATACATAATACAAAATTAATTTAAAAATTAAACAATTAAACAAATAAATTAAACAAATAAATTAAGTGAATCAAAATCCTTTTGTCAGAATTATCACAGCAGTCTGGCAGAAACCAGTGCCATACTCCTCGCAAAACAAGACTTGATAACAATTAGCATGTCAAAACCCAAATCTGAGCACTATTCAAATCACGTCCTTTAGCCAGTCTCCTAGTGCAGAAAACAGTTTTCCCCAGAATGATGCAGCCTCTTCTCAAATGCTCTGTTTCACCAATAGGAGCTATTACTTGATCTGAATAATCAGTGCAAACCATCCAGTCTGCAATTGATGATTCCGTAAGAAAGCTCCCCTTGAAAGGACAGCTGCACAAATGCAGCAGTGAGATGCTCCACTGTGCTCCAGACTGTTCCTTTTATTTCACTGAGCAAAAGGCACAGAGCAGCCTCCAAGAACTGCAAATGCAGCCAGTTTTGAAGGGAGAGAGGAAGAGAAATCTCTTGGTGCAACACAGAAAAATCTGCCAGACATCAGGCTGCTCCCAAAGGCAGCCCTCAAACGCTTTCAGGCAGGAGACTGGATTGAGGGGTGAAATTTGTGCCAGGGAGAAATAAGCCTGCTTTGGATGAAACCTGGGCAATGCTACAAGACTATAAGGTATTGAAAAGACAATGCTACACTTATATAGGCTGAAGGAATATAAATTGCTTGGAGGATGCCTGCAGCCCACAAAAAAATGGAAAATTTGGAGGACAAAGTAGCACATTCAAGCCAGCACCACACTCTGCCTTTCTTAAACTGAGTGTTCAACCAAGACAAAACACAAAAATCTTATTTCAAATCTATTCTCCACTTTATATGAGCAAAAATTATATAAGCAAGGCTACCCTCCAAAATTATAGTTTTTTATTTTTATTTTTCCCTCAGCACCAGTGTCATACAGTCAATGAATAATGGAATTTAGGGGGTTCATGGTTCCTGTGCTTACCTTAAGTCCACGAAAGCTGCCTGGACTCGTTGGTGAAGAACTGGAGGACTTTGTAGATTTTGGGGTGGATAACTGACTGCTTGGGGTTCCATTAACTGGCCAAAGCAATAAAAGCGAACAAATGGAAAAAATATGAATAAAAATCAAAAGTTATCACTGAAGTCTGCTAACAAAGACCAAAACAGACTCCTCAGCATACAGCAATGAATTATACATTTGCATGTCACAAAAATGTGCACCCTGAAAATTCATGTGGCTGGATATGGGATCAAGAAGACACACAAATATTGCATTGTCATTCCAGAGGTTAAAAAGGCCCATTCTGTCCTTTGCCAGGGCAAGAGTTTTGAGCACGGAAACAAACAAAGAAAAAAAATGCCACAGCCTTTTAAAATTGCATAATAAACTGTGATATCACACAATAAAATTTACAGAAAGAAAATGTTTCTAAGGATATCTGACCCTCCTCCTCTTCAGTTTGGATCAATGCCTTACTTTCTAGGTAGAATGTTTCACAGAACACCAGTTTGTTTGTTTTTTCCTAAGAAAAACAAACAAACAAGAAGAACTAACTGTTTGCATGACAGGAAATTTTAGCAGTAGTTCAGAAAATATTGATTTAGGGGAAAAAAACCTCACCAAGAGAAAAGCTAGTAGGTTATTTTTGATCTTCCAATAAGTACAAGTGTCTGTGAAAGCACACAATAGCCTCCCCTCTTGACTTAAAGAGCTCATTCATTTTAAGTCCAGATTTTTAAACAGGCCTCATACAACATCTGTTATCTTCTCTGGTGTATTAAATACAACTTAGGTCAGTCCTATTTTTCTGAAAAGAACAAACTGATGAGTTTCATTATGTAGAGAGAATAGCACACTGTCCATCAGACACAAAGATGATGCAATGATGCAAAATAAGATGAGACATCATTTCTTTCTAGCTGAGCCTCATTTTTTGTGGGAGAGAAAAATACTAGGCAGAAATTTAAGAGCTGAAAATGCTTCAGAGCTGATTTATGGTGATGAATTATTTTTTCAGAAAGAAAAAACAACCCTGATAAACAGGAGCTTAGCTCCAAATTAAATAAAAGATACACCTGCACAATTCCTTTACATATTCAGGTCTGCCATGGGTTATGCATCCCTTCTTAAACTATTTGATTTATTTTACAAGCGTCCATTGACCCAGCACACTAACATTATCTGAGTGTGGAAAATTACCTCCAAGGATTATTTTTACAACCTGTGTAGCCCATCTGCCAGTAGGCCAGGCTGACTGCACTGCAACTTCCACAAATCCCTGTTCTCTCCTCCTCTGGTGTATGATGTTAAGATATAACTAATTAGTGTTTAGCTACACAGTAAGTCTATCTTGAAGTCTGATAACTTGGATTTATATGCCCAGTTCTTTTACAGGACCAAGACCTTAGTTTTTTCTTTTAAAAGTATTCAGTATATTTAGGATATTTTCATCTTGATTTTAACAATGTTTGCCTGTAAGAACAATAGGTGATTTTAAGGGGTTTTTTTTTTTGAGAAGCTGAAAGTATCTAAGGGTATACTACCCTCCTGTAGAGTTCAGCAATTTGTTTTGGATAACCTGGCATATCAATGCATCCTTGTTTTATAAAGAATTTGCAAGTATGACAATGGCAAGGGCTAGTGACTGCTATCTTACTCTCTTCTGCTTCTTGCATGACCAAAATTGAGATACTTCAGTAGAAGAGTTTGCTTCAAAATGACAAACTATTACCACAGAAGGAAAAAAATTGTTTGTAAAAGATTATTTTATACAGCTCACAGAAAAGTCACTGCTTCCTGAACATGACCACTGTAAGGCATCCTTACCTAGGTCACTATCATCCTCTTTAAGCATTGACAGAACCACTAAATTATCCCAGTGAAACTGGCTGGTGAACATAACATTCTTCCCTCCCAAAACTGTCTAAGGAAGAAGAGCCCAGCCTACACTGACAGTACAGTAGCTCTTTGCTAATATCTTAGCTATTCTTGGTGGAGAAGGGTGATGTTCTGAGCCAGGGGTGTGACTGAATGACACCCAGAGGTCCCTTCCAAATTGTGTGCCTCTATGAGTCTAGAAGACACGGTTCACTGAAAAGAGCTGTCTGCAGATTCCTCTTTGCCAGTGCCCTCGGAGATCCACTGCAAATGAGCTGCTGAGCAACAACAGCCAAAGCTGGAGCTGGCCCTGCCTAGATGTAAAAATTTTGCATCTATAGGGAGTCAGCCAGCTGCTTGTGCTGGTTCTGGCTGGGGAGGAATGAATTCTCTTCCCAGCAGCTAGCACAGGGCTGGGTTTTGGATTAGTGCTGGGTGTCTCTGTTATTGCTGAGCAGGGCCTGCACAGCATCCAGGCCTTTCCTGCCCCTCTCCTGGCCCAGCAGCGAGGGGGACACAGGGAGCTGGGAGGGGACACAGCCGGGACAGCCGACCACAGGGGATCCAAGGAATACTGCAGCCCAAACAGGGTCCTGCTCAGCAATGAAACGAGAGGCCACCTTGGCAGAGGGGACACTGCTCGGGGACAAGAGGGCAGCGCTCAGCAGGTCATTCCCATCGCTGGTTTTTCTCGGGTTTTATTCCTCTCTCTTTGTTATTTTCACCGCAGCATCGTTGTTGCTATTTGTGGTGGTTTAGCACGTCAAACTGCCACACTATTACTGTTATTGCTTCAGTTATTAAACCACTCCTATCTCAACCCAGGAATTTTCTCACTTTTCACCCTTCCAATTCACTTCCTTCATCCTGCTGCAGCAGAGAAGTCAGGAAGTGCCTGTGTGGTGTTTAGTTGCTGGCTGAGGTTGAACCATGACACTGCTATTTCAGACAGCAGCATTTTTTTTCTTCTCACTCAAAAAACCAGCAATCTGCATTGGCACAAACCTGTCCACTGCTATTGCTTTGCTGATTATTCCCTGTGTATGCCAAAATTACTTTTTAAATCTATTTTCTAAGCATAAATTCTTTAGAGGTTTCTTTCCACATGCATACCAGTCTGAACATACAGAAAAAAACCTCAAACTTTTCTGTCGTTCTGAAATAGTATGTGTTAGGCTACATGTTTGGCACACTGGAATGTTTAAAACTGAAAAATCCATTAATTACTTCTAAATTGTTAACTTCTAGGATGATCCAAACACTGAATTTATTTGCTAATCAATTTGTATGTTACTTGTTTCACAGATACTTTGAACTGAAGGTTCAAAGAGATTCCTCTGTTTTTTTAGCACTTAGGCTGAAATAAAACAAGCAAACAAAGAAAAATAAGAAAGTGCACATAAAATTAAAATCTATGACATGGTTTTGCACTGCTTTTTTCAGTATTTCTCACACAAATTCTTTTTTTGCTCGTTGAAATGTTCTAATATAATATACTTTAGAATAAACATACAAATTTATTGCTCCTCAGAATGCTCCTCTATTTGAAGTCAAATTATACCTTTAAATATTTAACTGTGACACCACTAGCAGATATCCAACAACTAAAAAGCATTGTTTCACTGAAATGATCTACCTCAACAACAACAAAAAAATCCCAACACCCATTATGTCTGTTTCATCGAATGCAAAATGTGTGTTTCAAGCTTGAAAAGATTCACAAATGCAGCACCAAAAATACAGGTAAATGGAGAGGGAGGAGACACACTAGTGATATACAGCCATGATAGAAATGGCTCACCTGGGGATTTTGCTGAAGAATGAGCACTGGAGTGGCCACCCCTCTTTACTGTACTCATATTTTTGACACAAAGGAAAAAGACATTAAGGAAAGAAGTTATTAAACAGCTCTGAACATGCATGGAAGGAAGAAGGGAAAATAAAAGTAAAGACTACATGAAAAAAAAAAAGGGCAAGTAAATAGAAGGATAAATACCAGACTCTTTGCATACATTTTTCAAATTAACCAAACCAAAGGGGGTCTAAGTGGAAATAAGTATGGAAATGGCAGTACTGATATCTAAACACTTTGCATAAAATTCACTGCTGATAGATATTCTACATCATCTCATTGGAGGAAACAGAATTGCATGAAATGTAGATCAGTTGCAAAACTTGCCCTTCATGATACATTTTTCTGCAATCCTTCTTTGAAGCTTTTCAGTTAAACATTCAACCTTTATAAACAGATTATTAATATTCCACTTTGAAAGAACCCAAAGATAAAATGACTTTAACCAGCTTCAATTAATGTGAAACAAATGTGAAAATGAGAATATGGAAAATGTCATAGTTTTGAACATACACAGAAGTTTACATTTATAGTTACATTCAAAAAAGAGCATCATATGTTTACATATTCAATAATTTGATTTCAGAGAAAAAAGAAGTATTTAGACATTAAATGCAGAGGTTAAAAAATTGAAAAAGACCCCAAGCTTCTCCCTTCATTTACATAAAAGACTCAATGGTTGGAACATATGGTGTTCAGCTAAACTGGTGGCAAAATCACAGTGTGAACACCTTTCTTTGAAATTACAAGAAGCACAAGAAGAAAAATTCTCAGTTAATGGGCAATAACATTACAGTACATCTCCTAAAATTACTTGAAGCAGCAAAGTCCTGTATTTCTGACAATACTTGGCTTATATAAGAGAGACCTTTCAAATTCAAAATTTAAGGGTATACTGAACATGTTCATCATGTATAATGAACATGAATTTAACCACATTTAACCATCCTGTAGTTAATAGTCTTCAGGAAAATCAAGTGCCATGCTGAAAACATATCCCAAGAGCACAATTAGCACACATAGCACAAATTACTCCAAAGGTCATAAATTGAAACTATTTGCACCTGTAATTAAAAAATAGAAACCATGTTTCTTCCTAGGATTAAAAAAAAAAAAAAAAGCAAATTTATTTTAGGTTAGTAATAAATCTCTGCGACATGTGAAAATTGTTGGGTTTCTTTCTCTCTGGAAACACTTGTATTAGAGACAGAGCCAACAGGTTTTTTCACCCCACTTAAAAAAAAAGTAATTTTCTATTTGATGGGTTCAGCTCTTTCCTAGCAGTAGTACCTGAGGCGGGGGATTTGCTCCGACGTGAAGGTCCTGGACTCCTGGATGCCGTGTGCCTCATGGCAGAGGAGCGGGAGTAAGACTTCATAACACGACATTCTACAAAGCAAGCAAACTCTCTGTCAAGGGTTTTGACTACAGCCTCCCTCCACACACCACTGTGGCTGTTCATTATCCAAAAAAATCCAGCAGTTTCTAAACATCTTCGCCCAACTGAGTCAAACAGATTTAAAGAGCACCTCACAACTCTAACCTGCTCACCATGAAAACCTGTTTGAGCTACTCAATACTGTATGTGACATTCTGCAGAGGGTATTTGTTCATGTCTTGAGGCTGGATTATTACTATAATTCAAGTTTGTACATATGCTGATGCCAAGGTTCTTGCTGTAATGGCACTTCCATGCAGGGCAGCTGCACAGCCAGCACTATTTCCCTTCTTCTCAAGAAACTGATGTCGTGACCAATTTTTGAACAGGTGAAAAATGTCTATTGCTTCCAGAAGGCTGAAACAATAGATTACTGTCATTTGCCATCAGCTGTATACCACTAAATAACAACCTCAATGGGAAAGGAATCAATGAGCACACATGCATTGACATTTTGGACACACTTTAATTCCTACGGTTAGCATCGTTAGCAAATTGCTCCGAATGGAATGATAAATTTCTTATTTTGTTCCTGATGCCAACATCATTAGGATGCCATGTCATCATAAAAAAGTAAGCTGAGCTGCATCCCTGCCAGTCATGTACATAACCTGCTTTTCTCCATTAAGACCCCCAGAGTTGTTAGAGGAAGCAGGGATCACCAAAGCTGAAGAGATAAAGGGAAGAAAGAGTTAAAGGCAAGGAAATGAGCTCAACTAGTCTGTGCCTTGTGTAACAGGAAAAGGAAATTTACAGCCTTAAAACCTGCTAGGGAAATTAGGATTATACCCAGACGGATTTGCATTATGAGTAAATACAACCATGTTCTTCCATTCCTCCTTAAGAATAAAGTAATTTTTTAGCTCTTAACTATGTTAAAAAACACCCTTTTTGCCATCCCCACGCTAACTGACTCAACATAACCCAGCAGTTCTGGAAAAGCAGAACCCTAGCAAGAACAGCAGGATGGGAGCCAGCTGAGTCCTCCATCCATCCAAATGTATAGGCCAGTGGGTAGACATACATCTGTACTTCTTGCTGCAACTGAGCATTTTGTAATGAAATTCTGGCATGTGGAAAAAATTACAAGAACAGCAGGTGCTTTTGTTTTTATTAAAAAAAAAAGAAATTAAAATCTTTCATTCACAACTTGAAGCTCCTCTGGATTAATCTAATTATTCTTGCCAGGGCAAATTTTCTTTACCAGAGATTAAGAAAAAGAGACAAAAGAAAAACAGGGTGTTTCTCAGCTTGAACAATAAAGACAGAGAAAACCATGTCTAGTAGGACCTGTAGTGATAGAACAAGAGGAATGGTTTTAAACTAAGTGTAGATTCAGACTAAAGATAAGGAAGCCATTTTTTATTGTGCATGTGGTGAAACACTAGAATAGGGTGCCCAGAGAGCTGGTAGATGTCTCACCCCAGGAAATATTCAAGGACAGGTTCAATGGAGCTCTGAGCAACCTGAACTTTCTTTTTTGGAAGATGTCCCTGCTCATTGCTGGGGGTTGGACTAGATGGTCCCTTCTAACCCAAACCATTCTACAATTCCATGAACATGGAGGAAAAAAACCCAATATATTTGTGATTTGATATTCCAAAACAATTCCAAAACTCCCTGGTAGAGGATTGCTTTTTCCTTGAACTTACATTACAAATTTTTTCCTTTACAGAAAAACAACTTTCATAAACAAGTCCAATTCATGATCTGCCCAAGGCAGACAGCAGGGGCACAAAGTCCCAGTTTGTCTCACCTCCTTCCCTACCCATCATCCCCTATAACCTCAAAATATATACAAGGCTGACACTTGGTCTATAGCAGACAAGACTGGAGCATGTGAATTGTCTGGCAGGACAATTCAAGACTGGAAATGAGCGTGGCTACATATGAGATTTTTCAAAAATCTCATGAAGAAAGCACGATGGAAATTATCTTACAGTCACAAGATGCCAAAAGCAAACATCTTTAACAGATTTTAGATTCATTAGCTCCATGACTGAACCTTTCATAATTCAATTCTGCTTTCCATGTAACTTTAGAGACAGTGTCTGTTTTGCAGGAAATTGGATCAGGTTTGTTGGTGCGTTTTAACAGGCTTACAGAATTCAGACAATGGTTTGAGATGGTTTCTTATCTATAGAAAAATGTCTTCCCACGTGTATTTTCCTGAACCACACCATTCTTGAGGGTTGAACAGGGGAATGGGATGGAGAATTTCCTGTTTCAGTGGGTTCAGGACGTGCAGCCTTACCACTGTGATCCAACACGAAGTCATCCTGAGCATAGCGGAACTTCTCTGGCCCGCACGCGATGAAGACGTCGTCATCTCCAAAGAAGTCCTGCAAGCACGTTACCTGGGCAGCAAAACAAACAAATGCACTGCTTTCAAAACTAAATCTTGAGTTAGCCAGCAGCAATTAATAAGTTTGTCTTTACCTTCTCACAGTGATACCAGAATGTTCTTTTGTAATGACACAGGCACTCCGGTTCCTCAGTACTTCAGCTCTCTAGCAACATCAGGGCCATGAATGTAAAATATGAGTGCCCCTAACCTCCAAAAACTCCTCTCACATTTAACACCTGTATTTTTGCTTATAGTTGCATAAGCATGCTGATGACTTTTGCCTATAACTACACACACATTGCTTTGACAGGAACATCTGAAAACACTATTCAAATATCAAAGCTTCTTGTATTAAGAATACATTAATTGCTTGTGGGAAGATCTGTTGAGTTAAAGTGACTGCATCTGCAAATTGTTTTTTTTTATGTTCTGAGGCATTTAATTTCCATGTTTTAATGTCCTGTTAAAAAAAAAATCATGAAGTAATTCCCCTTTTTATGAAAAGGTATTTCTCATCCAAGAAAATAAAGAAATAGAGTCCTTTCCATGTTCTTTGCAGTTGTCCTTTCTTAATTATCTGAGTAATGATGCTACTTGGAACAATGATGTTATCCGAATAACGTATGTCAAGAAGGATTGGGGTATCAGAAAGAAAAGATGTTTTAGGGATTCTTTAAAAACACAAAACCAAAGACCTTGAAAATCCTCCATCCTCAAAAGTCAATAAAAATCAATTTGTGAAGGAGCAAGTGTCTGCTTTAAAAACAGTTAAAACCAAAAAGCCACAACAAGACATTCCACCGAGGTCATTTTAATTCCCTTGTGAGGGAAGCAAGTGTTTGCAGGTAGCAAGCTATATTTTTTAGACATAAACAGATGAAAATTTTAACCTATAGTTGTTTCCATCTTTTTTTAATATTGCATGCCCACGTGAGATCTAGAAGTAAAAGTCACAGTCATTTCGTAAAGCCATAAAATCAAAGAAATAAAAAACAAAATCTGCTTCTAGAGCACTGCGCTTTTTTCCTTCCCGGATACTTCTCGACACCATTTGCGTATTTCCCCCACTGCGGTAATAGTGAACATTGGCAGAAGTACAGGAAGGGGTCTCTGGTGCCTGCAACATTCCAGAGCCACTGGGAATGCCAATGGCCCCAAGCTCTGGGCAGGAGCTCCGGCGCAGGGCATTCCCCAGCAGCAGCACAGTTGTCTCAGCATCTCCCCCAGGAGAGCAGCCGGATCCGGCATTTGTGTCACTGTGTCACGCAGCCAAAGGGCCACAGCCAGCACCCAAATCCTCTTATTGTCCCCTCACTGCTGCAGTGACAGTCTGCTCTCAGTCATGAGGGGCGTTTCCAGCTCTGCCTGGAACTGCTGCTTCTAGGTAACCAAAGAGGCGCCAAAATTTGGATTCAAAAGGCTGCACAGATTTAGGAGAAGTTTTGTTAACTTGGGATTTATTCCTCTCTGCTTAATAATCAAGAGGACTCATCATCATTTCCACAGATTTCCAGAATCCAGCAACCAAGCCAGCAGGAAAAGCTGTGAGGAAGCTTCCAGAACACCCATCCCAGCAGCACTGGTGGGACACGGGCAGAGATGTTCTCTGAGGCGTGAGTTTACACCCAAATCCCCTAAACCTGGGAGCCATTTCCACAAGCTCTGCCTACCCACCACTGCTCCTGATGGCCTTGCAGCGCAGTTTTGAGCAGGCTGGAGCTAAATGCTGTGGTTTAGCAGTGCCTAAAATTAATCTTTCTGCTGTTCTGATTGAAAGCCTCACCTCACCTCACCCCTTAACCCATCCAGTCTAATGTCTGAGCTGAGAGTAAGGGAGGAAAGAATGACAGATTTTATGTCAGAGTCTGGGAAGTACACAGGGATGTAACTGCAGGCAGCAGCATCCCTTTGTTGTCTGCAGAGCAATTCTACAAAGCCAGGCTCAGATCTGTGCACAAAAGATGACAGGGGCACCCTCAGAAATGCTCCTGAAAATCTGCTGGAAACGGCTACTAGGAACGGGAATGAATAAAGAATTTAAAGGTATAACTCCCACATATGCTTTCTCACAGGTTCTCGTATATTGAGCTTCCCCAGGCAAAAAGACACAGCAGCAATCCTGAGTGCCAGTGATCAGATAAGCTGCTGCAGGTGGAGTTACAGCACCTTTATCTTGGAGTTCAGGCTAATGCCAGCCTCTGCCTGCTCACAGACGGTGTTCCTGACCTGTGTGCCTCCCACCTGCCAGTCACACACCAAGGCAGATTACTGTAAAAGGCATTCACCTCACTGTAAAAAGTCTTAAATAGAACTGAAAGCCGGATAAACACAGCTGTGAGAAAGCTTTACTCAGATGCTCGCCATATTCCAGTGGGGAATACTCAAAGTGCTCCTTCTCCCCACAAATAATCCAGACTGGCTGCACATAAAATACACAAGAATGAAAAAAATATTGAACAACTGTATGCCACAAAGAATAAAGATCTGCTAGAATTTACCAGTCCCAAATCACCCCAACATTATGAAGTGAGGAAAGCATTTTTAAAACTAAATTAATAGAAATGCATTTTTTGCAAAGTACAACCTGATAGTTATTTTTCTAGGCTTTTATCATAATAAAGGGAGCATCTCTCAAGGTGCAAACTGATGTTAAAATGAAGTCTTCATCTCCTACAGAATTAATGTATACACAGCAATTAATGATAAAAGCTTTTTGCTCACTTCATGTTCAAAAAGTTGTTAAGTTGAAACTATTAACTTGTTTGCATGTGATTTTGAATGCTGCAAATCCACTGTGGTCTAACTCTCAAATCACACCATTCCACTCCAAACAATATCTGAACTTAGGTCATAGGATTAGGTAATTTATTACTATAATCAGGATTCAATCGGTTTACAAAGTTATAAACAAAAAAATTTGAAAACTTTTTTTTTACATGTCATTAGCAGTGGAATTTGTGCATATGAATAGCATGTCAGGTGTTCCAGAAAGTCAGGGATCAAAATTTAGTACAACAACGTTGCTTCTCTTTCCACTCTCCATCTATATTGTCTTGCCCACTCTTTGTTTTGTTGCACTTAGTGCTAAAATAACTTTTCTGTTGACTTTGCAAGTTTCAATTAACATGTTTAAAATATGTTAAACCCTATTTATTTCTAAATTAAACAACCCTTTCCCAGGCAAACATTGCCTGTGACCTGGTAACTCCACTACTATCCCTTTCTGAAGGGAAATGAATTGCTGATGCTCCTCTGACCACTCAAAGCTGCTCAGGTTGTCTTGCTGCACTGCTTTTCTTCAAAATACCTCTCTACAGACAGCAGAGTGGGGAATGTGTAAGATTGGATTGGAGTTGTACTCAGTCCTTTCCTCAGAATCCTTTCACTTGCATTCTCACCACAGCTTTCTGGGAGGATGTGCAAACCACTCAGGGCATCCATCCCTGCTTCCTGTTGGGCTCAAAAAAGACCCCAGCTTTGGGGAATGAAATCTTGAGACAATGGATGAAGTTTTTTGATGAACACAGAGCCCTCTCCTCAGAGAGGTACATATGACTAAACATACACTATGCTACAGAAGTGTCATGACTAACTATAGTTTGAAAGGTAATTATTGGTCAAAGTGCTGCAAAATTACACAGCTAATAGAACAAAAAAAGTGGTTTAAATGCAGAAAAAACCTGCAGACATGGGGTGTTGAAAAGGAAGGGAGAAAACCACATCTGTTTGAAAAATCAAATTCCTGATCCACTGCTGTCTACTAGTGCAGTGCTTTAATGTCACATACACCCATCATATTTACCTTCCAAAATAGACTTCTGTTTCTGACAAATATTTAAAACCAAAGAAGTTTGCTCTTTTCAAAGAAATGCTTCTTCAGTCAGATCAAGCCACTGGATTAGAATAGACAAATTGTCGTCCATATGGAAATCCCTTTCCCCTTACCACCACATATGCCTTGAAATGTGATTTACATCAATCTCTACTCCCACCTCATCTAACAAACAGAAGATATATTCCCCTCCAGAAAAGACATGAATCATGATCAATCTTTTATAAACAGAATTCATCATGTATTTTTTGATTGTCCTTTATGTTGAAGATACAATAGAAAAAAATTAAATGAATAAATAAAACTTTATCCAGAAAATATTTTTCCCCCAATCTCCAGAAGAAAAACAAAGAAAGAAAAAGAGAGACTGGAGCCAAGAAGGCTTTATAAACACTTGAAAAATTCCTGGAAATTCAAATTCCCTGAAATCTTTAGCACTAAACAGAGTTCTGTGATCATATATCAACAGCCCCCAGCCAGTAGCTTGCTGGATAAACTGTATTTATTCCAGCTCTACAAATGTGCTTCATTCTAAACGTAGAGGAAGGGCTATAAAGACAAATAGTTTGGCTTAATTTAGTGTGTCTGATTCCATTTAAGTAACCAGCTACAGGACTGCACAGTTTAAGCCTGAAGAGCCACACCCTCCGTCTGGGGAAAGCTTCTCTGCATGACAAATTCTCAGCAGCAGCTGAAAATGGATCTAAAACATCAAAACTGGAAAAGATAGCAGAGATTGTTTGTATTTGTTTTAACAATGGAAGAAATACTTGTATCTACTGGCTTCAAGAAAACAGGATATGGTGTAAATATTTTAAAAAGGAAGCACATAACACACGAGGCAAAAGGAAAACTAGGAAAACTGGCATGCACAGCAACAGCTGGATTTGGGAATGCGCTTTCAGCTCAGCAGCTGAGACAGGCATTCGAGGCTGAAATTCTTCAAGGACTACAGCAGGTTTTTTTTCCCATGAATTGCTGAAAAAAAAAAAAGTGAATAATTTTTTAAACGCCAGCATGACAAATCTAGATGCAACCTCCCTGCTACTGCCTTAAGTGTGAGGGGTGCCCACATTTCTTGTGGGAAATGCTGTTCCTCTGACTGGAACAGATTACAACTGTGCTGCCCTGGCAGTTCTGCCCTTTGCCCCTGGCATCAACTTTTTCTTCTGAGTAAGCAAAAGTCAAATATTTGTCTATTTTACCAGTCAGGTCATATTTGCAATCATCATTTTTGTTTCCCCTTTTGAGATACTTTTAGCACTGCCACTTCCTCTTCACTGCCATTCAGCCTTATTAAAATTCTTGCAGTGTCTCCTGAAGCTGCCAGCCTTACATTTCAGGGTTTATGCGTGTCCTATGGTGCAAAATGCAAGGAAAGCACTCCTGCAGAAACAGGTCAGTTGTCTGTCTCCCATTTAGCTCCATCACCCACAGGAGCAGGCTCAATTTTCAAAGGAAGTTTCCTCTGGGCAGCCTCAGGAACTCAAAAAGGAAGGTGAAAAGGGCATTCCCACCCTTCCCTACTGAGTACCATGATTTTCACACAGGGTTTTTTACCTTGGAAATTCCCCTTGGTTTCTGCTCTTTCTCGGAATAACTTGACCAAGGGAAAGGCAGGGTGTGTAACAAATATTCTTAACTACTTACTAAGCCATGAGTGCCCTTCATGACTGAACCAAGAGGCACACAAGAAGTTCAGTACTAGATTATGGCAGCTATTTGCCTGGTTATCCTGAGTCATGTTTCCTGACATGTCTTCAGTGAGGGAATAGCCAGATGGGTAGCTAGAATATACCCAGGAAGGAGAAATACTGAGAAAAGTCAAACCAATGAGACCGTGACGTGCCCTTTAAAAAAGTACCGTAATTGCCACTATTCTTTTTTTAATTAACAACCTATTCACTTCACAGAAATGACAAAGTGTCAAAGGCAAGCATGCTAAGCAACTTGGAAGCAGGCAAAAAAAAAGAAACTGTTCAAGGGCCAGAAGCCCACACTGTACACAAGAACAGCAACAAAACCCACTGCTACATCAGATCCGTAGTAAACCTGGAAAATCAGGTCAAACTGGTAAGATTCCTGCTGGTGGAATGAAGAAGCACTTGACACTTGCAAAAGATTCTGTTCCTCACCAGCTTATGTCTTTCCTCTGTGACAGCTCTACTACAGAATCCCTCTGGGAATTCCCAGCGTGTACAAAACCACACAACACCACGAGAAGGGTAAGCAAGCTGCTAACCTCTGACTTAAGGCTTGACAGAGCTCAAAAGCTACTGAGACTGGGCAAATCTGCCCAAAACTGCTTTAGGGTAGGCTGGGGAGTCCTGAAGCCTGAGGACACAAAACTGTGAGCTTGGTAAGGCTCTAGACACCCACATCTTTCCTGCTGGCTGTAGCTATGAGGATTATCCTGGGCACCACAATACCTTCCCCAACAGTCAACTTCCAGGAGGTCATTAGCAGACAAGGAGGGAAAAAACCCCTCCTTTGTTCTCTGAAAATAATTGGAATTAGGTCAAATGCCTCTTAATTTCTGAGGCTCAAAAGCACAACTATTTTGTCTGCAAGAGAAACATGAAATATGGTAACAGATCAGATCACACAGAAAGAATGCAAAAGTATTGACTGTGCTATAAAATTTAAAATTCATTACCTGATCTTGTGTTAGATGACTGTGCATCTTAACCAACAAAATTACCTCAGATATTAAAGAGCATGTTGATGGTCCTTTTTCTCTATAATTAATTCAAGTAGTTCACTTGTTTTTTTGGTCTTACTCTACAAAGTCCCTTTTAAACCCATGCTGTTGGGTAATTTTAAATTTCCCAGCAGTCCCACCACAGTCAATGAAATTATTCACATTCATGAAGCTATGCACAACCACAGCTTGGGAAAGGTCTGAGGACCTCCTCAGCTCTGCTGGACACTGCAATAAACTATGAAATAAATCCAATTTCTAGGTCAGAGCTTCCACAAGACATTGTCCAATTTACCACTTGAGGTTTGGCATCTTGCATCCTTTTGTCTTGTCCTTCAAGTTTAATAAATTCAGTAAGCAGTGAGGGAAAAACTAAGTTTTCTGTTTCTAATAATTTGTAAATGTTGAATTTGCCTGCCTTGGATAAAGGGAGCTCATTAACCTATTTAGGAAAACAGAAAAAAGAGGGGAAAAAATTGAAACAAAGACCATAATGAGAGCAATTCTTCTAGGCCAGCTTCCTAAATGACTACTTAATCAGTGGCTGTGTCACATAATTACAGTAACCATTAGAAAATGAACCTCATTACACTGATACTCTGTGACGAGGAGCAGCAGTGAAAAAAAAGAAGACAAACCCTTCCATCCCACAGGGACTCTAAGGCGTAAGAAAGGAAACAGAAATGTTAAATCTTTGCCTGCTGCCTTGTAAACAGAAAAAGTCTGGCAGAAAGCCCAGGAAACGCCTATTACAGTATGACAATGCAGAAATACTGAATAAACAGACTAGTCAGGTCACCACAACTCACACAGCCCTACAGCTGTTGGGAACAGATGACAGAATAGAGCACATCTCACATTTTAGTTTTTAATCTCAATTTCAAAAAGATTTTTGCACGTATTTTTTTAACATCCCAAAAATTTAAATCTGAAAATGAACACACGTGGAAATGGAAGATTTAATTTGGGTGTGATTCAAACAGATCATCCTCACCGCAATGGAAATGACAGGAAGCAAAGTAAGCTGTAGGAATATGCATAAGTTAAAGTGAGTTCCTACATGAATCTATTTCTTAAAGACTTCCAGTGCAGTAGGACTTTCTGGCAAGGTCTGTTCACCAGTTTTTCCAAAGGCCAAAACTCATCTGTCTGCAAAATGGCATTTCAATTATTGTACTGATTATGTGCAGCTATTCAGATACCAGAAAATAACAGTTGAAAAGGACTAAAATTCTGGAAATTGAATCATTTTGAATCACTCTGTACAACTCATCTGTCTCTATAACACAAAACACCCCTGAACAACCCTTCCCTCAGCATTATCCATTACTTCAACAAGAGTCCATAATTCCAGTTTATTAAACAGTGAAATTTAATGCCCTGCTTCTCAATTTCATGAGTCACACAAAGCAACAACAGCCTTACTGAACACGCAGTAAGTGGAAATAGGAAACAGACAATTAGCACGTGCAGCTCACGATTGAGAACATTAATCCAGTTTGTCTGAAGAGAACAACAAACAAGAGGATTTCCAGTTACAAGACAAGGATATCTTTGCCCATAGGTGCATTAATCACACCAGCTCACAAGTCAGTGTAACAGATTCTCTCCTTAAGTGGCATAACTGGGAAGCCTAATACAGAGCCAAAAATAGCACCTGACTTCACACAGCTAACCTTCCATCTTACCACTGAGCAGCTGGGCTAAAAATAAAAGCTACTTGTATTATGAAAGAACATTAAAAGAAGAAAGGGTGCATATAAGGACAGATATCTGGTTCATCCAATTCAATCAAATCTTACTGATTTAATGACACCCTGTTCCACCATACAAATGCAGTTAAAATTTAAGTTATACCCTTTTTTTCCCCATAAAATCACCTCTTTTGTACTGCTATAGAAATCAGTGCCTTTGGCTAATCACCCTACTTGAAAAACATGGCATTCACCTACTATAGAGAACTTAAAAAAAACCTAAAAATTACATGGGCAAATATTCAATGTACTTTTGGGTATTTTTGGTTCTTTAGATCAGAAGAGTTTCTGAAGCATGCATCAGCAATCTATTGCAATCCCACATTTCCAGTGTTCATGGGCAGACAATTTCCTGGAGACATTACAAAAGCTGCAGCTCTTTAAATGAGAACTACTTTTCCACAGACAAATAAGAAATTCAAACTCAGTTTGGGGCCAGTGCAGAAAGAATAAAAGAAAAGGTATAAATCTGGAAATGTCCTTTGGTGACAGGTACAAATAATTTTTCATGAGTCTTTAAGCTTTAAATGAGAGATTTATAGTTTTACACTGGAACAGGTTGTCCAGTGAGGTTGTGGGTGTCCTATCCCTGGAAAAAATTCAAGGTCAAGTTGGATGGGGCTTTGAGCAACCTGATCTAGTTGAAGATTTCCCTGCTTATTGCAGAAGGGTTGGATTAGATGACATTTAAAGGTCCATTCAACTGATAATTCTGTGATTCCGTGTTTTTCCTATGGCTTGAATTGTTCATTCAGGAGCTGCTAAAGTCAGTTTTCTGTTCGAATTCTATTAAAAAATCAAATTAAGTAATTCTAAGGCACAAAATATTAGTTGGAATGCATGACTCACTGAAATTTAATATTGTTATGTAGAGACATAAAAATCTATTGTTCTCTGAGTTCCTGTGTCAGGGTTTCAATCTTGCAGTCATTCAAAGCTGTTTTTCATAGCACTGAAAAGGAGGGGAAAAAGCTCCAGGTACCCTATAAACTCAGGTCTCTCTCTCAGTTCTGTTCCCCTCATAGATACTACTTCACATAACAAGAAGTCTTGACAGAATCCATTGAGCTCCTTACAGATTAGAAGGGTGCTTTTCACATGTATTTTAAGTTTCGGTCATTTAACAGTTTTTTAGCCCTTAAGACACTGCATTTAATTAGTGTTCTATTTGTTTCCTCATAACAACAACTGTACTTCCAAATGAACTTGCACTTCTATTTTTATAATATTACCTTACAGGTTTGGCAATGCTAACAGCTTGCCATACAGTTAAACAGCACACACAGCTTTTAAAGTGATTTGATTCTTGAAGTATCCTCCTCACTTAACTGCAAACTGGAAATGCAGAAAGAAAATTCAGCTTGTTCTCTCTATGCATGATTTCAAACAATGACACTTCACAGATGAAAAAACAGAAATTCTGTGTAAAAATACATCCATATAAACCGTGGGGATATTTTGTGCTCAGCAAATTAACTTCCATGCTTACACTGCTTTGTCTGTCATGAATTATTGAGGTCTGTTGTACTTGCAACTTGCATGCAAAAACTGGAACAGCTATGCTGGGCTAGGGGCACCAAGTAAGCAAAATGAGGATATAACTGATTAGTAGAGGGATGAGAAGCTCAGAAATGTGAGAAAAATTAATGTAACACAGGAAATAGAAACCACTTTTTATCTGGCTTTCAAAGATCCAATTCAATCTCATTAGCTCTCAACTTCGACAAATATTACTTCCAAGTCTGCTTCTGCTGCTTCTGACTTGCTTTAATAATAAGCTGATAAACAGATGTAAAACACATCTGAAGACATAGAAACATGTTTGATTTCATGTTCAGACAGCAAATGTATTACAAATGCACTTTTGGTACTGACAAAAGAACAGATGCATCAATACTGTCAGACCAGAAGAAAAGGTGTCTCCATCAGTTTCTCCTTAAAACCCAACAAAATGCCACACAAGCTTCTTCCTTCAGATCTGGAAATTTCAGCTCTTCCTTTGAACAAACATCCACAATTTCCAGAAAAAAAAGCTAAATGGATGCCCCCTCACCCCAGAAACACAGAACTAAGCCCCTGCCCAATTCCCCAGACCACTTAAGAGCACAGAAAAGAAAAAGCACAGCTAAACCCCATTTATCAGTCAGTTGACTTTCATGGCAGCTGCTGAGGCTTGTTTTAAAATCACACCACAATATTTTCATTGCTGTGCTGCTATTGGCAGATTGGAACTCAACTTTGGTGAGTTGGGCAGAGGATTTAGGTATCTCAGTACTTTTTCTTTTCTGAGTTAAATACTGACTCAGTGCGGGGTTTTTTTTAGGTAAAGTGTGAGTAGATCAGAAGGTGAAGATGCTTAGAGGGCCATAATTCAGCAATAGGCTACTAAATATTAAAAGCTTCTAGAATAGTCTGGGTGGCTGTTTCTGCTGAGCCAGAACATGAGAAATGCTGCTGAACACTGGATGCATCTGGTAGCACCATCATGTTTTATAGACCTCTGTATCAATCACATGATAGGTGCTTTTGAAATGCATGAGGAAGTTCATCCCATTTTGAATTAATTAGCTCAGAAACCATTAAACCTATCTGGAAATTAATTTTAAAAGACCAGGAACAAGACATCACAAGTTGTTACTGAAGATCCATTTCCAAACCATTTTTTTTTCTTTTTTTTATAAGAAATTTTCAAAATATATTCCAGGCTTTCTCCTTCTGTAAGACACTGAACTATGAAATGTAGATTGGAGCAAACACAATCATAAAACCATAACATCAGTAACAGTGAAACTCAATACTGAAGGATCTGCTCAGAAAGCAATGCTGGCACCCTTAAAGAATTTTTCACTTTCTTCCACTTATATCTGGCATTACTTGAATCCATACTTTCTTCCAAACTCTTACCACTCATTGAAGAGCAAATATTCCTTGAATTTACATAGAATTGCACATTTATTCCTTGTAATACAAACCTCTTTTGACTCACAAAGCCAATTTACATAATGGGAGGCCCACTGCAAAATTTGGATTTGTATAATACTGAGATTCTAGCTGACCAAACCTTTTTAGTGGTTTGGCAAAAGCTATTTTTTCTAAAATTCTATTCAAGATAACTACTGCTAAATAGACAGTCTCCCAAGTTTCTGCTTTTCCAATAATAAAGTCAGAGTTCACTGAACGCATTTTTTTTATTTGAGGGCTGTTTTTTTGACTAACCCTTTTTCCTCTATAGAAAAAGCACTTAAGAAGCATTAATAGATTACTGAAAGTCCATTTAAATACAATAAGAAATATGAATTGGGGTACTTCTGTTAATTTCAGGTTTTGGTGGGGTTTTTTTGTTAAATCACCAATTCATGAAGCATTTCATCATATTTTGTCTAAACACCTCATGTATCAGACCTCATTATTTTCACTGCATTGATTATATTTTTTTCACAGACGGAAAACCAGCAAATGGAGCAGTAGGATCTCTTCACATTCCAAGCCATATTGTGTACAAAGCTAGCTAGTCAGGAAATCAGTCATCACCTATTTCTGGTTAAATAAACAAACACAAACAGCAAGCAAAACCTCATCTGCTTCAAGCTAAAAACTAAGACCAGGCTATGGAAGTGGAAGCAAAATTTATACATGTGATTGAGGAGAAAAAAAAAATTGTATTTCCATATCAGCAAGAGCAGTTTTGGAATAGTTTTGTGCCTGCTAGTGCCACTGCTTCAGCATTTTGTGGGGTTTCTTCCCTCTTTAACTAGTTCCCTTTAGCATCTTTATGTATCTATCAAACCTGTTTTCAATTTTGATGAAAGAGGAGTTTTCAGAAACATGGCTTAAACCACAAATACAGATAAAAATGCAAACTATGTTCCAGTTTACAACAAAATTGGGAACAGATCCTCATCTGTAATGCTACACAGCTAGCAACAGGAGATCATCTTCAGTGAAACAAAGGGTGCTCCCTGTGTTCCCAATCCTAAATCAGTCTGGGGCACTTTGGAGTAGCAAATGCAGCCCCAGCAGGTGAACTGTATTATTATTTTGCACAGATCTAGAAGCTACTGTAGCTGCAATGTCTCCCTGGCAGCTTTAATTCTGTTTCCATCACAGCTCCTAAGAAGTGGAATTAATCAAGGTCCAGCTCAGTGAGGCCAAATCCATGCTGGAGCACTCATGCTTCTGCTGCATATTGCAGTTTAGGGAGAATGCTATCAGGATGTTCAATCTGCCTCAAAATGCACCAATTTTTGCAGCTGATGGAAATACCTATGCAAGTAACTCATGAATGCTTGGATTACAGGTTTTTTTCATTAACATCATCAGGATTAATTTGCAAAAGAGATAAAAAATTCCAAATTCCCTCGTTTTCCTAAAAAAGCAATGTCCTCACCAAGACTAAGCACACATAAGATCATGACATAAAGAGCCTAAAAGAGTATCTAAATAGTTTTAAAATTTATTCTGTAATAAGAATACTCCATGCAGAAGGGAGGTCAGCAGCACAGCCCCTTCCACAGCCTGCACATGGGTTTGCAATGGCACAGAAAGCACATTGTGCACCAGAGCCTGCTTGCAACACAGCAGAATAAAAGGAATAAGGGCAGCCTCTCAATATCTCCAGAACACAACCCCATGCAGCCAGCAGCAGCACCAGCTACTGTTCAGCAACACATCAGCAGCAGGTGCTGAATCTGCTCACAACTACACAGGCTTTGAGGCAAACACTGCACAGGTTGTCCTTGTCACACACTTCTGACCACACGTCCAACAACATGGCACCAACCCCATTCCTCCAGTTTTCAGCAGTCAGGTCAAGACTTCATAGGTTTCAGCTGCATAAAGTACACAATTACTGGAGAAGCATCATAATTTCAGCACCTGTAGGGATTTGTCTCTTTTTTTTCCCCTTCCATTACACGTATGGCTTAATATAAAGTTAGTTTCCTGATCCTGAATGAGCTGATTTAAAAGAAAAATCTCATTTTACTAATATACTGTAGGTACCTTGTGTCAGAAACACCAGATCTCTTGTCATTCCACAAGAATCATACTCTCCAAGAGCAGAAAATGCTTCCCTAGGCGTGATTTCTGACATTCTCTTCAAATGCTGGAATATCACCAGCTTTGAGATAATACAGACTAAATACAGGCTAAAGCAGGTTGTTAAACGTGTCAGAATATCTCCATAGAATCAGTTATACTAAAAGATTCCCTTTACACTGCCTGCTCTTACAGATTCCTCTAACCAGGAGAATTTCTGTCCATACTGGAATCCTGGTTAGAATTTAACCACTCCTACACTTGTTTACAGCAGAATTAGCCCTAATCCATTTAGCCACTATTGCTAAAGCAGGAGTAATAGCTGTGGTGACTACACCTTCATTATTGGTGTCCTTATTTCTACTCTCAAGGTCCAAGGCTTTTGCAGATATCCCCCAGTGCTTAAAGAGCTTCCTAAGCAGCTTCTGGGAACATATGTTGTTTTTACTAGCTCAGGGTAGAGTTTCACTGTGTGTGCCAAGCAGACCTCCTTGGGGCCCTGTCAGTGATCAGCTGATTTAGTGCTCAAAATTAAAACCCAAGCCCAGCTACTTTCGGCAGAGTCACTCTGAGAGAGTCTTGATTTCTTGTCTGTCTCCAGCACATCCAACCATATTTACTTGATGGTGTTTTAGTGACATTTTCTCCCGTGGTTTATTACAAAGGACTGGCATGACAGAGCACTCTGTACAGTGCATTAAGGTGTGCTGGCACACACCTGCCTGACTCACAAAGCCTTCCCCAAACAACAACAACCTTTCTTAGCAGCTGCCTTAAAAAAATGCTTAGAGGAATCATTCATGTTGCTACAAATCATCCATTTGACATTAACAATAGTATTTTTCAATCCAGTTGCAAGTGGAAAGTCTGAGGCATAATAAGCAACGTGGCTCATTTATTCCCAAAATAAGGGCATAATGCTAAAAGTTTTCCTAGAAAGCATATACTGAATGAATGAATGGAATATTTTTCCTCCTTTTCCTGAGTCTCCCCCAAAAATATTTCTAGGGGAGATACAGATCCCCAAGAAAGGAATTTTAAATCATCAGCGATTACTTTTTTATTCCTAATTAGTTTTTGGAAACCATCTGTTTTCTGTGAACACCATGTTGAAACTGCTGCTTAGAACACCATATGGAAAAGTTAACTGCAGCTCCAGGAACCTGTGGTTCATCCTGCATCTAAATATTCCATAGATATTTCCCCGACAGGCTTTTCTTTTGTGGAAAGAAGGCTGTAGCAATACTTTTTGTTACAAAACTCTTTGCCTACTAGTCCAAAAAAAGATATTTACATTAAATAGATGGCAGTCACATAATGATGCTTTTAAAAGAGAGAGGACTATTAATAAACACAGAGGAACTCAAGCATCCTGCAAGGACTGAATGCAGCTTTCTGCAGAGCGGCATTAAAGTCTAAAACTAATTTTTATAATTCCTTTATTGCATTTAAGACTTAGATCAAACAAAGCACAACAGCTCAGAGCTGTAAGTGAGCAGTAGATTCTCTGAACTCATGCTGAGTTTTCTCAACTCAGTATTTCTCAGTATGGATATTCCTGAGAGCATCTGGAAAATGCTGTAAAAGATACAGCATGAAGTGCCTGTAGTACAAAAATCAAGTTCATTCAAAGTTCTTAGTCCTCCTGGGAAGATTCCTTTCTCTGATTTGGTTGACTTATTTGTAATACTTAGGATAACTCTAAAACCAGCAGGCTTAAAAAATGAAAACCACTTACAAAACAACCCACAATAGAAGTGCAATCTCCCCCTACACAGAGTTACTCATCATATGCTTCATGTTTAATTAAGTGCTGTCAACTCAAATTTAAGTTTACACACAGCCCCCAGAAATGTTCAAGTACTGCCCTGTGCTTCAGCAAGTTACTACTGTGAGAAGTCTATGGAGGGAAGAAAAAAGCAGTAAGACTCAACAAGAATAGAAAAGCAGCAAAATTTAAGAGTGTAACTGTTATGAAAATAGCACTATTTAAAATATACATGCTTCATCCCCCTCCAAGCTCATATTAAAGATGGGAGGAGCACAAGTTTAAAACATTTTTATAGTTAGAAAGTATTCTATGCTTTTTAACAAGTATAGAAGTTAAAAAAGTAAACCATAATAATTTTGATATGCCTCATAAGCTACATGCAAATGTATCTACCCTCAGTCTGTAGCTGTGCCACCCTCTTGGTCATAACTTTAGAAGTTAATTGCAATCATCTGCCAATTCAGATTTCACAGTAAATAGTGACCTGTTTTGTCAAAATTGGCAAATTTTATTGATATTTTAAGAATAAAATATTTTAAAATTAAGACTTTTACTTCAGTCTACTTCAGTTAAGCAGACTGAAGTAAAGGCCATATTTATTGTGTGTCTTTCTAAACTCCTTATATCCAAATGAGTGCAGAAATCCTCTGTGGGGATTTATTGTCTGCCACCATGAAGTGGCAGATGCTGCATCAGCTTTTTCTAAAACTGTCTGGTGACATTCTTTTAAAGAAACACTGCAAAAGTGCATTTCATTTACTTCTTGATGGTCCCTCCAATCTCAACCATTCCTGGGAAGCACAATTGCTCATCCTTACTACCATCAAGCTTGGGACAAATTGGGCTAAGGGCAGTAAACCTTTAACCCACTGAACTGAGTTCAATTTTTAAAAAGTCTTCATTTGACAGAATTACCTTTCTGTATGCTGAGATTATTTTTACCTAACATGAGTGGCCTGAGAATTCAATATTTCATCAACTAAAACCCAAGAAATATTTTTCATCAAGTTGTAAGGTTACTTATTCCTCCAATACAATGTTCTAAATAACTTTTACTACAACCATAGCCAAAAGTTCCAGTGGCTTTCCAAGAGATTTGCCATTAAAAGATTTTTAAATTACTCTATACATTGTTGCAACAACAAAAAGCCCCCCAACAATGTCTTGATACCACTAGCTTACAAAATCCACTTTTTACTACAATTCATTCCACATTGGAGGAAAGATTGCAAGAGAGGGAGGGGAAAAGGCAACTGGAAATTCTCAGTGAAAATTATTTGTAAAAAGCTCATACTATCACTGTGAATAAAGTCACAACATACAACATACTTATTATACTATAGAGAACAAGCAGTTATGGGTACAGTGATGCAATTTTAGGATTTGTTAAGTGTTACCCTTACCTTCCAGTAAAACTGTATATTAACAGCAGGAGAACAAAAATGCATCTACACCAAGTATCAAAAAAAAAAATTAAAAAAAGCTGTGGACACTCAATCTTTTTAAGTTGGAAAGATGGCAAAGAGAGTGAGTGTTGAAGCAGGTAAATTTATCCCTCAACTTGTATGTACAGCTAACACCTTGTCCAGGGACCCATCCATTTAAATACAGCAGTACCAATAGCAGGGGAAAAAGGGGGAAATAGGGTGTAAAAAAAGGCTGTCATATTCAGACTGAAATCACTTGAGGGATCTCCAAGGCTGCCTTAATACTACAATAATGAGATAACAACGCTATGATAGCGGAAGCAAAGCAAGCAAAACAAATGCAAATCAAATCCCATCACAGAGGTGATGGAGAAGGGTCACTGCAAATTAGAGGAAGGCAGATATCGAGTTTCTGCAAAAGAGGTGATGCACAGTAAGTAATTTGCAACCGGAAATTTTATTATCACTGTTTTGCAAATGAAGAGCTTGTCAAATGCAACAAGTACGTCCATGCACTACTGAAAACATGCAGGTATTTTTTTGAAAATTAATTTCTCAGAACCTTAATTCTGACCTGAGAATTTAATTTTTAACATAGTTGGAAATGTTCATAAGTTCACAAATCTGAAGTATAACCTGATACATCAAATTCCAAGAAATGTCAGCCAGATTTAACCAAAGAATCTAGTCTAGCAGAATATTAGAAGTGAACAATCTGTTTCAAATAGACTTTTTGTTTAAAAAAATTTCTGTTGTTCTGAGGATACAAATTCTGAAAACAATTGTATTTCTGTATTCAACAAAATACAAACTCTCAAGCATATATATATATATATAGGTATGTATATATATGTATACATAGTAACAAATGCTACTTTTCTCACTGAAACCTGGTAATACACTATTAAAATAAGAGTTACTTTGCTAATATTCCATTTCACAGAAAACCTGCACTCTCTATTATAGCAAATGACAATTTAAAAAGTAACTCTATAGAATAAGACAAAGTTATAACTTGTTCCCTGCCATCTGAGGACAGTTTACGAAAACATTCAGGTGTCATATAAAAAATATCTAACCCTTAGCTAAAAATAAAATTTTTTGAGTGTGCTAGTCAGACTGAAAATGACTCATGGTATGAAGGAACATGAATCATCTAAAACATTTTGAGACTAATTATATATGAATATATAAAGCACTGAGAAATAAATGAGTTCAAAAAGAGCCTCTAACTTCAGACTCATCCCTAACAAAGTCAATTTACAAAAGAGGTATTAATATTTATTCCTCATGTCACACCTAACAAGGTTTTTTAGTTCAGTCCCCAACTGAACTTTTTAGTTCAGTTTTGAACTTCATATAATCTTTTTTTTTTTCCATCATACAAATGAGAAAGTGTTGCAATTCCTATCACTCTACTAATAAGGATTCACAGTGGGGTCTGCATGTGAAAACCCATATTTTCCCTTCATCTTTCCCCAACATTGACAGCACCAAAGCATTTTTGTTCAGAGCAATGATAATTTTCACAATACATTGCTCAGAAATCTGTATCAGTGTCCATTGGCTTTGAAGGGAAGGAAGAAACACAGAAATTACAATTTCGGAAAAATTTTGGAAAAAGGAAAAGATTCCATGTAAAATATAGCTCCATTTCCAACTATCACCCAAACAGTCCAGAGGACAGGAGTATTTTGCCTCTAATGCACATGTGATTCCAAGAGAATTTCATCAATAAACTCAGCTACAGATGAAGAAAAAAAAAAAACAAACCACCAAACCAAAAACAACATGAAAAGATTTGGAAGTAATTTCAGATACAACCTGCAAACTCGAGAAGGGTGAAACAATGGGGATTCATATTTAGAAGAAATACCCAGAGACCTATTGTCACAGCCTTTCCATTGTCCAGAAAAACATACCTCAGTGTGCATGGAGCATTTGTGTCCAAGCACTGGAGAACAGCCACAGCAGGTATGCACCTCATTATCCTTTGTTTACCAGTTGACTTCTTTTTTATAACTTATCTTGTGTAACCAGAAGACTTTGTACAAACTATTTTCCACAGAACAGCAACATTCTCCATAGGATAGTGCCATGAACTATTCCATTTCCTCTCCTCAGGGAGGCTCTTGATAAAGAAATAATGCCCTCCACTCCCAGCCACCAAGTGAAGACCCTGCTGACAGGGCTAATGCAATGAAAGCTGCTTTTATTGCTTAGTTAAGAATCCTTATTTAAGCAATATGGATAAACTGAAGTTTTCAGTCTCAGGTAAGTGTTTAGAAACTTCTAGGCTGGCATCTGCCTCCCAAGAGATGAAGAAAGGAGGTTTAAGTGTTGTGATCTGGCCTTATAAACTCCATGTGACTAATCATATTTTAATAGCTTTAAAACTAGATGTGCTTTTTGCTTAAACATCAATCAGGCTGAGTTTTCAGGAATACCCTTCCCCCATACTTAATAACTTTTGCTAGGTGTTTATATCCAAAAGCTCCATATAAATCTTATTTCTTACAAAGGACTGTGACAGAGGCTTCAGAAAGCCTCAGATAAAACTAATAAAAGGTGCTAAACTCCCAGTCATTTTTAGAGGTACATAGCCTCTCACTGCCTCTAATAATTTCCTGTTCATGTGTTTTTATTTGTACTGTTTGTACTCTGTACAAACAAAATATCTGGTAAGTCCTTTTCATTTCCATTATGATATGTGGGGTGTCATTTCATACTTTGTTATGTAGGCCTTAAATGAAGATGAAAAAAATGAAGTTCCAAAATAGAAGCTCAAGGAATAGAAACTTTCATCTCCAACTAATTATTGCCAAAATATGTGAGCAAGCCATGAGAATTACTTTGGAAATTGCAGAGAAGTGTCTATCCATTAGAAGTAATATCAAATCTGCATTCCCCCACTAACTTTAGTACTGTTCTAAAATTTTAATATTCAGTGACGTATAGATGGGAGAAAATTGAAGCTGATGAGATGTAAGCATCATAAATACATTTTTTAGAAGTCAAATATTTGAGAAGTAGGAAATAGGAAAAAATAACATGCAAGAGGTGAAGTGTGCTGCAAGAAACCAAAACATGTTCACGTGCCAAACCCAAGAGAATCTGTATAATAATTACTAGTTCCAAGAGTATTCAAAGCCCTCTCTGACCCTAAAGACTTCTCAAAAAACACTTTTGCACCTCCTGGGCTTCTCAACTTGTGACAGAAGACAATGATGAGGTTCTCACACATCTGATTACCTACGTCAGTCCAAAAGCAAAAGCAAATCCCTGCCAGGTAAAGGAAGATTAGTGCTTGAGCTAGGAGTGTGCTCTTAAGGAGGTGACAGACTTCAAGGACTGCAGGTAGTAACACCACTCGGATACTAAAACTCCAGGAAATTGTATTATTTGTGTATGAAGGTGAAGGAGGACAAAATATTGAGCTTTCTGAACGAGATTTCATCATTTGTTCATCGTCCCTCTTAGATTTCACAAGCTTAGAATACCCATTTTGCTGTAGATTTGCCTTAAATAAAAATATAAAGTAATATTTCTAAAATTTGCGAGTATGTATTAAACAAATATTACACACATGCTCTAATACAACAGATTAACGTGAAAAAATTATGCAACAGATCTTGCATGGGTACCTGCAGAAGACAGATTTCCCTGCTTAACCACCCCAGCTCCAGTGAAGTGGAGAGAATACTTTTCCCTTCAAGGCAAAAATATCAGCCACAAAGAGAAGTGGCCAGAATAGTTGTCTACCAGGAAATTTCACTGTGCCATGTTTACTTTAATGCTCATATAAAGCCAATTGTGGTATATGGATTTTGTTTGCAAAGATGTGGGTTTTTTGAGTCAGATGTTCAGTACACCAGTGTGTTCTCTTTGCAATTCAAGCCAGAACACTTTCCAACTTCCAAGACATCTCCAGATGTCTGCCTGTACAGCCACATGGGCATATTCTAAGTGCCTGTGTTTTTGGGTCCTTTGCAAAATACAGGGAGAACAAGGAATCTTTCATTGATTCTCTCTTAATCAATTTTATCCTTGTTAAATCAACAAGACCCCTGATTTCTTTAAAAGAGGAACATCAGTTTCTACATGCAAGGAAACAGCACCTTCAGAAATCACTTACAAAGAGAATTCTGGCTCTTTTGGTATTCTTCATGGCATAATCATCATTACCTTTCTTAGCTAACTGGTCTATTTTCCAACAATTTTATCCATAACTCCCTAAGTAAGTACTACTTGAATTTAAAGTTTGAGATAAGATGGGTAAAACCAAGAAAAGCCCAATCTACTAGTCAAAAATCCAACTTCCCATTTAGTTTACAAACTGTTCTATCCTTTTTTGGTTTCTTCTGAAATATTTTGGTTTCTTCAAGAAGCCTTTCATAATCACAGAGATATCCTGCGCCATGTATCAGTAAATAAAACACCAAATAAATATGAACAAAAATCAATATTTAAGAACATGGCATAGATTGCATATTTGCACAACAGAAAAAAAAAAAGATTGTTGGCTCAGTGAACAAGTGCTACAAGAACACTGACTTTTACTGCCTACACTGTAAACACTGAGTTATCACTCCCTCCTATGCAAAGCTTTCAATCTGCAAGCCATAAACAGGGTCACTGTTCCTTTTAAGTGCTGGGAAGCTCTTTGCTTTTAAGAGTTGGCTTGTGTTGCTATTACTTCAATATTGCTTTTCCTTCTGAGTCTTCAGGTTTCTTTGTTTAAAGGTTCACTGCAAATTAATCAGCTAGCAATATTTTAAACATTAAAGACAAAGATTCCTTTCCTCTCTCCAACAAACTGTTTCATGTTTCCTGACATTAATTTAGTATGGAACAGAACATCATTTTTCTTAGTAACTGGTACAAATATAAAAGTTCATATTTTAAGATTTCAGTTGTGCTTCAGTAGACTTAAGAAACACTATCTGATTACAGCCAACCAAGAAGCAGCTACAGATCCATCAACCTGACAACCTGAAGGCCAAATCCTAAAACTGGAAAGGCTGCTCACAGCCTTTATATTATGAACAGGAATGGAGAAAATTCAGCCTTGAAACCATTTCATATATGGTTGGTAAACAGCTTTACACTGTAAGATGTAACGGGATTCTTAAAGAAAATTTGCATGTTAAAATGTTATAGTGTAAGAACTGTTTACTGAAGGAACACAAGGTAATTTAATTACAAGAAAAAAAAATTTCCAAGATCTCAAAGTAATGAGGAACCTGTGACACAAATCCTAATCTGGCATATGACAGCTGCAGAATAAATTCAAAAGATTTTTACCAGACTAATTATCTGTTAATGGGCAGGCTCAGCGGGACATAACAAATTCCCAAGGTTTAGTTTCCAAGTCATGTGACCCAATCTTTAGCATGGCAGATGGCAGACAATGACTGCATACCGCTCTTTTATTCCAGGAGCTACACACACCATTTCTGTAACCCATCACCGAAATTATTGTAATCCTACAGCAACAAAGATACAACGCTACCACTGGTGACACCACTGCTCCTGCAGCGATTGTTTCCCACACTGTGCAGCGTGTCATTTTTATTAAGTGCTGTCAGCTCTTGGTGTGCGCAGACAAAAATTGAAATCCCACTAGGATTTATCCTCTCCATAGATCCACAAAGACTTCAGCAAGTTGGATGTCACTTTTAACAGGACACACATGCTCGTTGTTAGCTGAAATATCAGCAAGCTTTTTCAGTTGCCACGCTCTAATTTAAAAGTGCTGACTTCACACGAGGTTATGGCTTTATGTTCATTTTTAGAAATACTCTATTATTTTAACATCACACTTCACCAACCTGCTAGTCCTATGGCAATGGGTATTACTGATCACATCTCTAAACTGTACCTCACTGAAAAAGATTAAATTCACACCCAGTGGACACCAGCCATCTCATTCCCAGTAACATTACACCACAGCCAGAATTATGCATCCCTGTGGGAAGGAAAGAGATACGTTCTCTATTCTATCTGTACTGTATTCTGGGTTATTGATCTCCAGAAAGCAAGAATAGGACACAGGGGCTCCCCCGCTGTGACAAATTCTAAAGACCTTTGTTCCAGAGAGACAAGTTTTCCCGTGCTAGACTGTGGCTGTTTCACACAGCATGACCTTTATTTTTTGCATATGCAACAAAGCTGAAGAGCTTCCTCAGCATTATTGTTCACTTCAAGTTTAACACACTCTTCTGAGATGACTCCCTAGACGTTCAAGGCTCTGTTTGGTTTTTTAATCCTTTTTCTGCAGCACCTTCAGCATCATAATTTTGGTGCTTTGAAACAAAATCCTTACCATTTTGCATTTTTTCTTTCTTAAAATTATAATTGGACTGGTAACGTGATCCTCTGGCAACTTTGTAAATACTCTCCAGGCTAGATCATAAACCCCACATTATTTGCCAATGTACTTTGCACCACTGCATGTAATGAAAATGCTTTGGAAAGTTTTCCATGACAAATACGTACCTGGGAAAAGATTTCTGTATTTTCTTATTTAGGATATTTTTCAGATTGCTGCAACTATGACAGGGCAGGGTTAACTTCAGGTTGGTTTCAGACAAATACTTGCTTCCATATATAACTATGGATGGGAGTATTTCTAGGTCCATGAGTAGAGGCCAAAATTATCTCCTCTGCTCGAGCATGCTATTTCCTCCTTCCTTCTAGCAATAAATAACCATGGCTCCCAGCTCTGAGCACACCAATTGGAAGTCTGACCAAAAATACCATGTAGCTGTGTCCATGGATGAATTCATTTCCTGCCATACAGACTTCCTGAAGATTAAAGCCACTTTAATTCTTTTGTTTTCAGTAAGACTTGCAAGGTTTGTATCCCACGCTGGCTAGACACAGGCATCTGTCCAGAGCTGTTCTCTGAAACAATTCCAGCCTCCAGCACAAGCCCAACTTCCCTTAAATCACGTTTCACATCAAACATTAGGAGAGGTTTGCTAGCACTAGGATAAAGCTGACTTTAACTATAGCCCCTGCTGTCTGAATTCTGTGGGTTGCAGGTGTGTACACAAGCACACTTTAATATCAACTGGCATTCAGATTTTTATCTCCAGTTTAACAGCTCTTCCAATGTGGTAGATCACCTTTAATTACTGACACACTCAAACCCAATCACTTTTCAGAAACCTTAGAGACTGTTGGACTCCCCTTCTCTGCTGAAAATAATAACAAAAAATCACTATTCTTATTTTTACAGTGACTATCTACCATCGAGTTCCACAGGATCTGATCTTGATCTTAAGCCTATTATTATTTTTTCTATACATAGGGAAAACACAGAAAAAAATTTCTTTTGCTGTTAGTTTTGTCGGGTTTATTTGTTCATCCACACAAAAAACTTGCTGGTTATCTTTCTGTAGTCTCAGTTATCCCATTTCCCTCAATCTTTCTTTATAGAACATGTTTTCTTACATCTTTTTACTTCTTTCTGGATTTCCCATAATAAAGCTGTCTCTGGCTGGCATCACTGCATTGAATAGGACAGAGCAAAGTGGGCACCGGACACACACATCAGAAACAGGATGATTGACTGTAACTTCCACATGGATGTTGGTATTCCCCTCCTATGCACCACCAGTGACACCATGAACTCATCTTCACATCTTCAGCTGTGATCCTTTACCACTTCAGCCAGAGCTTCTTGTCATTTCCTATCTGCATTGTTAATAACCAGTGAGTGTAAGATTACTCAACCTGCTTTGTCTGCAGTTCGTCAAGTTTCTAATCTTCTGTTGTCCAGGTTTCCTGTAGCTCATCTGTATTTATTAAGCATATCCTCCATTCCATCTTCCAGGTCATTTCCAGAGACTCGTACCAACACACATTCATTGACCCCTACCCAATAAGAAATTCCGGTTTGGCAGTGAGTCACCAATAACCACTCAGAACAACAATATTCCAACTGTGTATTTGTTAAGTAGTGCATTTTTTCTGGGCCATGCTTCCCTAGCTGACTGATGAGACAAGACAGGATTAAAAAAAAAAGACTTATGTCAGATACAAAGAAGTAGCCACTATTGTTTTCTTCCCCTTGTCTCTCTCCCCAGGCAAGTCACTGATTCATAACTATGTATTGTTAAAAACAACCCCAACAAACAACAAAAAAGCCTCCCCAACTTCCCAAAATCACACCTCACGCGCTCAGTTAAGCATTCTGTGTTCAGAGTTTAACCCAAGCCAGCAGGCTCCCCGAACAGACAGGTGCTGTGTCAGTGCCCTCCTGGTCTGTAACACACATAAAAGGGACTGTACCAAATGTGAAATTTTTCAACTTCCAGCTGATACAGGTATTCCAATGCTACATATTTACTCAAACAAAGGGAAATAATCCAGCCAACCATCAGAAAGTGATTCACAATACTGCTCCATCAATTTTTTGCCCTGTAAGTCAAGAGTTAAATTTATTTAGCTCCACCTTAGGGACACACATCTCATCTAATGAAAAGCAGCTGTAGGATGATTAAACTCATCCAGGATTCCTGAATCCCGTTTTTCAGGGTTTCCCTATGCCCTGGAAAGTATTATTTTGCTCTGCCACATTGGTTTTGTCTCAAGCTGATCCACTGAATGAGAAGAATGGCTCTTGACATCTAGTATGAGCTTTCCTCCTCTATGCTGTGTATTTCCTGATTTAACTTCCCAGGCCACTTAGTTCCTACTCTCTTGGGAGATCTCTCTTTTGGAAGTTCTATTCTCTCTCTTTAAAGACAATCTAAATACAACTTCTGGGTTCATCTCCACAAAACATTTTACTATTTCTCACACATTAATAATTTGCAGACTCATGTCAGCTACAAAAACTCCACACAAAAGAAAAGACTCCGAGCCAACAATATAAATGCCTCTTTCCAGCTGATATGTCACTCTTACATTGCAGTGCTATCCCACTGCTGCATCAAGAGGTCTCTGCTGGTCCTGTTCCCATTCTCTCATATGATGCTGAACTTTCACAAGCCAGTGTAAAACCTGCATGTCCCCATCTGTCCCAGAATATACATAACTACCACTTGTGTAATTCCCCACAAAACAGACAGACCCACATGCTTTTTCTTGTGGATATGAACCATGAATTCTGAAAAGCCTTTCCATCCAACATATCTACTCTTTCCATAGTTCTACTGGCAATCATATCCACAGTGTCAAATGCCCAACCACTCTGCTGCAGTTTGGCAAATTGTAAATCACTTCTTAAGAGGTGACTCCACCTCTTGCAACCCTCAGCCTTTAAGATGAATTCAGGGATTGTCATTACTATCCAAAATCCTGAAGTTATCTGAGGAAAGACTCCTTGCCCACAAATTCTTTCTGTAGGATCTGCAATGCAGAGAATTGCTCTCTCTGCAGCTGCCACTGACTTTCCTCTGTAACAATATATAAGCCTTTTTAAGAGTTGTGAGCTATGCCAGGGCTTAAGGATTTTGTCCCTTCATACTTGCAGATTAATGCAACATTTCAGCTTAAAATGGTATTTTAAATTTCAGCAGAACTAGAACTGCAAAAAAAAAGAAAAAAAGCTGGAGATTTCTGTTCTTACAAAATTGCCTGTAGCAGAAATTCAAACCTGTGCCATTTCCAATACATTTGTACAGCGCCTGTACTACGTTAAAGCCTGAAATGCAAGATAAAAACTTGATTTCCTTTGGTAGCTTTCAACTACAAATCATGCCTGCTAACACTGAAACAAGTTTCTGTTACAGTTGTTTCTCACCCTGTAATGAGATACCAGTGATGTTACAGTACAATTAAATGATACACACACAAAAAAGTACACTTCTAGAGCCTGGAATTAAGGAACCTCCTCCTAAAGTAGGAGGCAACTGAACTAAAGGGAAATATTTGCCAAAAAGTACTTAATTGCAATAAAATTATTTTTTAAAGCATCATCTCATACAGCTACAACTTTGCCAACAAAACTGAAAAACTGAGAAAAATGAAATTCATACGTTCTAAAACTTCTCTCAGTACTCAGTCAGATCTCAATAGAGATTAAGATTGTAGCAAAAATACTGTATTAATGGAAATTTTTGAGATCTGAATGATGAAAGCCTATGTGCCAAAAGAATCAAGAATATGGGGAATATCTGTTACACTAATAAACAAAATCTCTCCTGCTTATCCCTTATTTTGGTTTCTGCCCTCTGTGATGGGTATTTTAACAACAAAGCAAATACAAGATTCAGTTTCCAAAAGCTGTCTTCTCCACTAAGGTTTTCGAATCTGCCACTAGAGAATAAAAAAATCACTGAGAAGAGAGCACGATGAGTGATAAATACATCCACATGTAGTAACTGTTTTCTTCAGTTACCCATTTACTTTTAATGAGCACTTTATAAATAAACTTCATTAGCAGAAAATTGGGGAAATTTTGGGTTCAGAGATAGCCACCAACATACCTGTGGCCCATCAAAAAGGAACTTCAAAATAAGGCCAATTTTTGGTGCATTCTCACTATTTTGGGAACAGAGTATAGAAAAGGTGGTTCATCCACCTTTTCAAGTCCTGTTATGAATATTAATCCATGAAACGGCATCACACTGCAAGCTTAAAAAGTGTGAAGATTTACTCTTCTTTTGTGTGTCAAATAATGCAAGCTTCAGAGTTTTGTATGGTTTTTTTTGTGAGCTTCCCACAGGAAATTTCTCCCCCCAGCTCACCACACAGTCGCTACCCCACGCATCATCAGAAAATAAACTTGTTTAGCAAGAAAGAAACCCTCCATCCTCTTCAGAGGTAACCAAGGGTTAACTTCCCAACTGGAGAAGTTTCAGTCTGACTGTCCTTGCTTCACAGTAGGATAGTGACAGATTCCAGGAAAATGCAGCCAAGTAAGGAAAACACTTTGGTCAAGCAAATATATTAGGCAAACTTCAATGTCAGAGGAACAAAGACTGGGGTAGCAGAAGCCTGTACTGCAAAGTTAAAGCCTAGTTACTTTTACAGAAATAATTTTTCCTCACTTAAAAATTATCTCAACAGTCTTGGAAGGTATAAAAAAGTTGGTTGCTCAATAGCTTAAAAGTTAGAATTAAGCCTAGCATCAACACAGTTCAAAAATAAAGCTGTACTTCAGGCTACAAAGCACTAACATGTTAAGTTACAGCAGTCATATAGAAACTGAAGATAAAAGGAAACCTTGCAAACATTATAAAATCTTACAATTAAAAACCAGATACTTGTCTGTCTTCACACACAATAATCAAGGAAAATATCCTACTCAGGTGTTATTCTCTGTATTACTATTATCATCGAAATGTTGCTACAGTCAAGATAAATGAAGTCAGGAGAGTAAATAAAAACTCTTGAGGACATCCTTTCTGTTCTACTGGTCAGAAAGATCACTGGTTTTATCATCATTTCTTCCTACACATTAAATGGTTCTACTGGAATAAAAAAATCACACCATAAGTTAATAGAACAATGCATTCCCTAATCAAAGGATACAGATTTTATTACATGCATCTTTAAAGATCTTAATTTCAGCCGTAATTTCTTATTAAACAGAAAATACAACCTAAGCCTATTCACTTAGAAAAAAAAATCAGAAAATATGTATTTCCACAGAGATAAAAACACGAAGGAGCAAGGAAAAAAAAATTAGAACCATGAGAAACACAAGAGCTACATTTATAGGAACATAGCCATTTACAAAATGCCTTTTTTTTAATGGTTGCCTTTCAAGCTGTGCCAACACTACAACGAACATAAAAGATCTGCCTCCCTAGCAGATTTAGAAGAATAAGCAATTACTACATTAGAGAAAATAGGCTCAGAAATTTCCACCAATTGGTAGTTGGCAGCACAGCAACTCTTTATGTGCCAAACCCCAAAAAGCCCTTCGGCACCAACCTCTACATATACCGGCAATGAACAAACAAATTAAAAACACCCCACTGCCTCAAACTGGGGTCAGCCCTTCACTTTGGGGAAAGAGAAATAAACAAAAAACCAAAACAAAACAAGAACTCTCCATCCTCCTAAATAAGCAATTGAAGTATTTTCTTTATGTCAGGGTGTTTGAAGTGATAGGTCTTCTCTTTGGGGCACTCCATCTCAGGAGCTCTTAAAACACAGTCACACTGTGGTTGTGCAGCAAAGTCTCCTTCCCAAACTCTGGAAAAGCACAAGGTCTTTCTTCCCAGTGGAAGGGAGGTCTCCACATTGATGCACTACTACTGCTGGAACAGTTTACACAGAGAGGCAGCTGCATGGAGCAACTCTGTGCAGACTGTTCACAGTTAGAATTAGGATTTCTCAATCCTGCCTGAGAACACTCCTACAGCTGCAGTCCAAGTTCCATGACTGCTTTTTACCACAGAAGGGGAGGAGGAGATACTGCAGCAAATAAAAGCCTGATTTTGGAACATTGCCAGTGGTTGGTCATCCTCACCATGGACTGAAGACAGTCATCATCCACCGTGGGTGATGGTAACATGCAAGCAACTTATGTGATATTAAACATTAACTACTTCTATTGATCCCTGGTGCACAGCTGCATCTTCCACATCAATGCAGATCAGTGGGTTTCTGCTCTTTTAACAATGCAAGAGGAGGTGAATATGAACTGACAATCCCAGCTTTTGCAGTTTCCCTTACTGACTCTCTACTTTCTTGAGAAGACTAAAATAATTTGAGACAGTGACAGAACACTTCATGGGCAGAAGAGACTAATTACTGCATAATAAATACCCTCAAAGCTATTTTATTACGAATTAAATTAAACGCGACAAACACATTTGGGATGTTCCTAGGAAGGATTCTCTGTTAAGAAGTAGCACTAAAAAAATCTCATTTAAAATCAAACCTATTAAGAACTAAAGAGCACATCATCGTGCTGCCACCAAACACTGAAAATCAAGAGTTGCAGTGATGCCTGTGCCTTGCTATATTTTCATCAAAACACAGAAGTTGTTCTTTTCACGTATTTCCCTATCAGAAGTGTATCCAAGCATACAGAACATAACCAGAGACAGACCTCACATCAAGGCAATCTGAGTGCTCTTGTTCTGCAATGCACTTGCTAGAAGCTTGCACCACAAAAGGGTGGCTTTTTTAGGCAATAAACAACATAAAAAGCTTAATGATAAAAATGCCCACATCTCTGAACACATCTGAAACTTTTACAATTAGTTCATGCAGATATATAGGTATACAGGTGTACAGAAATACCTGTTGAATGAGCAAGGACACCAATATTTTAGTCAACAGGACAAGAGTCCTGGTACCTGATACCAGTGAGATCTACTCTGCAGGCTGTGTTGCTCTGTTACTGAAGTCACAATGCTGTCAGAGCTCCACAGCAGTGTCAAATAAAAGTATCATGTATCAAAGTCCTGTTCTATGAAGGGCTGAGTCACTAATGTGACTGATCAACAGCAAGTGTATTCCTGACACTTTAAACTGGTGCAGCACAACATCCTGTGTGCCACTCCTTTGTACTTTTGTGCAAGAACACACACCTACCACATCGTTAGCCCTGGCTGTGTTTTTTGCAGAGGTGAAACTAAAAGCAAAAAGAAAGCAAATTGCAGAAATGTGACCACCCTCCCAGAACTATTAATTTCAGATAAAATTCTTGACCTCAGCTCCTGTCAGTTACTACCACTGGAAATAGCAATCTGTCGAAGTGCAATGGAAGGAGACACCATATTTTTCTTATACTACTAAGCCACTATGTGGTAGTCTGAAAACAGGTCTGCTTCTGAAAACATATAGTTATCTTAAAAAGTTCAAAAGTTTCAAATAAACTGTATTACATAATTAACAGGCACATTTTTGGGCAATGCAAAAAGGCTGGCATAAAAATTATTTTGTTTTACTTGAATGTAAAGATCCAGTTATTTTACCCTATATACAATTCCATTTTTGTTGTGTATATTAATATTTAAAGTTGATGTTTTTTAACTGTCATTATTCAGAAGCAGATTAAAGCATATACAGTAACAATAATCCAATTTATGAAAACAAAGCAGATTATTATTAGATGGCCACAGCAGTTTATTCTCCTACCTGCTTCCCATCCAGTGTACAAAGTCTCTTGACCACACCCGAGTCTAACTTAATGGCTTCGGTGATGTCATTCAAGACCTGTTCGAAGGAGTGGGCAGTCTTCTTGTTCAGCAGAATTCTCACAGCTTTCCGTGGCTTTACTCCACTCCTAATAACAGTCACTAATTTGGGTTTAATGAAATCCTTACTCTCCTTCACTTCGCTCCTTGTGGATGTCAAAGAGGTCAAGGACCGACTGGACCCAGTCCTTATGTTCACACACCAGTTGGGGTTGACATTCTTGGTGTAATCAACTTTGCGATACGGCTCGTTGGATGCACACACATAGCTCTCACCTGAAAGGAAGAGGATATGTTCACAGTTCAAGGGGAGTTGCAGCTACTTTGTCCATTTAACAACAGAAAAACCAAAAACCACAAATATTTTGGGAGTGATTTTCCTGTATTTCAACAAGGAGGACTGTAAATTATCAGCGCTTTCCACCCAAACAATACTCTCATAGAATGCTTGCAACAGGTTTCAAAAGATCTCTGGTTTAGAAACAAAATAAAAAATAGTAGGGGGTTATGAGGAGGTTCAAGACATTTCACGTGTCCTTTGGATTTTGAGTCATTTTGCAAGTGCTTAAATTACTTGAGCTCACAACACATGACATCAAGAGCATTCTCCTAGAGCAAATATCCAGGTCCTCCCCTGTTCCTCAGCCATAAACTTCAAGATACATACACCCATGTCTGTGTTTAATTATTTTACAACAGCAAGTTTTAACATAATAAATTTAAGCACCTCAAGACCCTTACCCTGAAAGACACATTAATCTACCGGGAGTTACTGACTTTCTACCAAGGACACACATTTGAAGTGCATTCACTTCAATATTTTTTAGACCGATGACCACCTGTTGAGGCCACAAATGAGTCTTTGAGAGTATGGGAGTATAAAAGGACATCTACACTTCCCCATTTTTAATTTCTTTCCTAATTCAAAGCTGGTTTGTTGGGGTTTTGGTGGGAGGGGCAGTTGTTGTTTTCTTTTTTTTTTTTTAAAGAAAAAAAAAAGAGGATTGCTTGCTGCCTATGACAACTCTTTTGACACCTGACAGCAATATTCAAGATGTAAACCATGACCAAGGACATCTTTAACTCTGGGTTATTTGTGTGACCCACATCTTTGGGGTGTCACAAGATGACATCCCAAGACATTCTTGAAAGGGCAGAGTATTGCCAGAAGGATGAAAGGTAAGCATTCCAAACTGGCAGAATTCACCATTGCTCCAGACAGAAGAGCTACCTATATCTTAAAAAGCTTAACCTGTTCTAAGATTAAAGCTATGCAGGCAAAGTCCCAGGTGGAACAGACCAAATTCACCTCTCACATGCACAGCAAGATGAGTAAAGACTAAACATATATCTAGGGGACAGAAGAGTTGTCAGAGTTACAAAATGTATGTCTACATTTAGATACATACTAGAAAACTTTTAAACAACATTTTTACTTTCCGAACTCTAGTTTGCAGAGCTGATTTATCTTAGAAGTTGCAGAGCTTGTTCTAAAAGCAATATACTAAACTACTTTCAAGCCCTGAAGAATTACTGTGAGCTACAAGAAAGACTTTCTTGTTTCTTTTCCAATACCAATTACATTGCTTTGTAATTTATCTTCTATTTAGACCTTCTTGAAGGTCTACTTGCTGTACTTGAAAGAACACAGATTATAATTAAGCCAAATTAACAATGATTTCGTTTGGGAAATTCTGGCAGCCAGTTGTACCTCCACAAACATCACTGTATTCCACTCAGGTACTAGGAAACTGGGGGTGAGGTTCTGTGGATGCCACTGCCTTGCCTGTACTCTTCCTCTTCGCTCATCCCCATCATTCCTCCTCACATTTACAGATCAAGTGGTGTACAAAACAAACTGATACAGACAAAACTAGACTCCTCTTCTTTCTCAAAAAAAAAAAAAAAAAAAAAAAAAATTAGCTAAGAGAAAGGAGGTGTTTTCAGCCCATAAACTCCTTGAAAGAGAGCTGCATACTGCACACTAGCACTAATTTACAGGTAAGAGAAAAAGAACCCCAAACTCCACACAGCTTTGTAAGGGCTGTGGTGTCTAGAAGCTTATGCTGCCCCAGAACTACATGCTAAATTGTAACAAATCTCCAAGCAATCTGATTTTATCAAACCTGAGCAAGATTTTGGATGAGATGACTTCAGAAAGTCCTTTTCAAACTAAGATATCCTATGATTCTAAAGATGTGCACATCTCTTTCAACAGCTGTTTTCCTCATCTATCTTGTTATTGCAAAATGACATGAGATATTCAAGTTTTGTTGCAGCAGCTCAGCTAGAATAGAAAGCAAAGGCTTCCCCCTTGTACACCCTCTAACACCAGATTCAAAGGATTATGCTTATTTTCTGAACAACTGCCAGTAAGTCTGTCTCTAAACCCAGTGCTGCCAAAAATTGAAGCACCTCAAGAAGCTGGTAGTTCTAATTCATTCCAATAGGCTTACTAATTACACCTGCTGATCATCTTGTTATTCCCCCTCTCCAACTGCCTGCATGACATAGAACACCCCAGCATGGTGTAACTCCAGACTTAAGCACCACGCAGCCCCCTGCTCACTCCACTTGAGTGGGACAGAAGAAGCAAAATCAGAAGGGTGAAATAAAACTCACTGATTGAAATAGAGACAGTGTAATAGGGAAAGCAAAGCCAAACAAGGAATTCATTCACCACTTCCCAGGGACAGGCAGGTGTTCATCCACCTCCAGGAAAGCTGGGCTCCATCATGGTAATGGTGACTTGGGAAGCTGTGGCAGGGAATGTCACCCCTCTCCCACCACAGACAGGCAGTGCAGATAAGAGAGATAACCCAGGTGGACAAGGTCCAGCAAGTATCCTCTCCTGGCATCAAAAGTCTGCCAGCTTAACAGATGTGGGAAGAGATAAGCAAACATAGGTGCCCAAAAGGCCTGTTTTTACACTATGAAAGTACTACAGGTTATCACAGAGGCAGAAGTCTCTTACACACTCCTTGGGAAGGTGTGAGATTTCTCCCTGGTCCCTTTCCTGGGAACTGAGAGAGAGGATTTTTCCATGTGTGCTCCATCAAGATTGAATGGTAAGAAACATTGGATCCTAAGTTATACTATTTCTTAGCTAGCTGTAAATTTAATGGTAAATTTAATATACCATGTGTATAATGCTAGTATTCCCTTTTTGTCTTATCCCTGCGTAGTAAATCTGTTTTAAGTCTTATGTCTGTTAGTTTTGTGTCTATAAATAAATAATCCATTTTATAATAGACCTAACCAGCCATAATTAAAGAACTTGCAAATAGGAGTGGATTTTGGGGTGCTGGCCACCTCCATATGGGGACTGCCTGCTGCCAGAGGCTTGGGCAAAAGGCAGGAGCTGATTTAAACCTACATCATCCATTCATAACAGAAGCCAAATGCTGTAACTCTGAATGTTCCCCCTCTTCCTTCTTCTTCCCCCAGATTTCTAAGCTGAGCATGATGTCATATGGTCAGGAGTATCACTTGGGCCAGTTGGGGTCAGCTGTCCCAGCTGTGTCCCCTCCTAAATTCATTTTCCCCCTGCCCACTCACTGGTGGGACGGTGTGAGAAGCCAAAAAGGCCTTAGATGTGTGTGAGCCCTGCTCAGCAGTAACAGAAACATCCCCCTTGTTATCAACACTGTTTCAAAAACAAACACAAAACATAGCCCATACCAGCTAGCATGAAGAAAATTAACTCTATCCCAGCCAAAACCAGAACAGACTCTTAGGACAGTCTGTCCAGCTGTGTGCAAAAGAGTTTTAAATAAATTCAGTGAAGTACCTCAAAATTCACCATCATTGAGCATGTTCAGAATTATCCTTTCTGACTCAAAAACAATGCACTTCCCAGACCATTAAAAAAACCCCAACAAATGGACACAAGGTAATTTAAAGTTAAATCTCAGGGCCGAAATTTAAATTAACAGAGTTTAAAAAAATAAATAAAAATTAAAGCTACTCAGAAACAGAGTCCCAAACTTGAAGTAAATTTCTTTACATAAAGTAGAAGACAAAAGGTCCCTTTGCCCAAGGATTTATCATAGAACTTCAACAGGCATGCTGGCTTTGTCTTTTACAGACTCATAATCATAAATAGAGCATCTTTTTGTACTATCATGAATTTTGATCTATTGTCTGTCACAGCTGTACTACAGCACCCTATAAGACAGCAGAAACTGTACTTTCATAAAATTTTCAGTCAATATTAATCCAAAAGGCTCTATATTTCTTTAAAATAGCAGTGTAAGACTTTGTCTCCTACTGGTTCCCTTGCTTGATGCTTGAATAAAATAATTTCTTGATTATCTCAGAGGGTTGCAATCCAGATTTCTTCTTGTTACTTCTTTTCCTTTAAGCAGAGGCCACAGTAACAAAACCCAGGAAGTGCTTTCAAGTTAAAACAATGTAATAACTTAAAAGAAAGAATTTCAAATTATTTGTTTCAGCTGCATTTAGACAAGCCTTAAGTTGAAGCACAAACTATTCCAGTTTAAAAAAAAAAAAAAGATAAAATCTGCCAAAATGAGTGGAAAATTTCCGATAGTTGGCAGATACAGGAAAGTCTAATTACTTGAGAATGTAGTATATCACAGATTGTTTAGTAAGTGTTTTAAAGTCCATGCCTGCTTTCATATACCAGACATATAAATAAAGTTAAGTAACACAAGTTTCTCATGGAAAACAGATTTTGCTGCTACACCTGCAAGGCAGGCACATATGGCAAGACTAGAGCAAGTGCTGTAAGTGAGAAAACACATTCACTGATTTGCTTGTTTCATGACTTAAAGACAAAGGATGAAGTTTTGAAATTATTACTTAAATTTCTAATTATTTTACCACAGAGAGGACTTCACCCACACTTTCTAAGTTCTATTAAAAAACTTGCAAAATACAAAAACCCAAGAAAGAGTATAATTAGGAAGCCAATTGCTGCTCTCTGGATAAAGAATGGTTTTCTAGGAACAAGTCAAACATTTATTTAAGTGACTACTTAACAGATGAAAATATGTAAGGAAAAAAATGGCAGGAGTAACTTAAATCACATCTATAAAGTTAACTATAGGAAATTTTCCTACAGAATGGTGTATTCAAAAAGCATGCCTGAGAAAACACCATCCCTTGATAAGCAAGCATTAATAAAGGTGTGTGATTGTTTAAATGATTTAACCCATCCTCCAAAGTAGAAAAATGCACTTACATATGTCTATTTGGAATAAACATCAAGTCATTTGTAGAAGTATTATCGCTTTTTTACAATAATTTTTTGAGGTAAGAACCTGAAAATGTAATATTATATACCATATTGGCTCACAGCTTTCATGTATGACCTGATTTTAAATCTGTTTGGGATTAATTCATGTATAAGTACACTTCTCATAATCTCCACAATCTTCCAGAAAACTAATATTTGTGAAACATAAACCACAATACTTGATTTTTGAGGGGGTCTAGAGGGGTTGAACCGATCAATTTGATTTCAAACAATCTTTGTTTGTTACTTCACAAAGTAACAGATACCTTTATAGTTAAAAATCACAAACATAAATAAATTTGACTGTTTCTCCGACTGCCTTTAACGAGATTTATCATGTGAATAACCTAAATACATATAATCCCAAATACAAAGGAAATATTTTCTGAGACTTTAGTGGCATTTTGATCAGGCTGTAGCTTTTTTTTGGTTTTTTTGCATTTGTACATCTACCAGCCCTAGAAAATTGACACATCTCCAAAAAGAGGCATAAGCAATACTTCAAATATTTACACAGCTGACTTCAATATGGTCAATTTTATGGTTTGAAGGCCCACTTTCCATTTATAATCTCAAAAGATTTTAAAGCTAAGGCATACTAGCTTTAAGTAGCACAGAGTCACAGCAGTTACTTTATGGAAAGTAAATAAAAGTAAATAAAAGTCTTCAGCTTACAACTTCAGCATTATCACAAACCAGCTCCCCAGATTTCAGACCAGAGCATGAATTTAGTCACTAATATTACACTGAGATCTGCAGGTTAAGAAGCACACTACAGGCTAATGAAGTAGAAATATCTATTAATCAATGCTTTCTTCTTTTTATTTAAATGCAGAAAAAAATGCAACAATTCCAGACGTAGGTGACATCTGGGACTCTTGAGCCCAGCCAAACTATTCTACAGCAGAAAGCTCAACCAGGCTGCAGAGCAGTTTTGGCAGTAGTCTGAAACCTCCTTATAAGTTCACAGCATAATTTCAACAGAGCGTATGTGCCATCCATCCCATGATTCCTTACAGTACCCAGAGCACGCTAAAAGTGCCAGCTCTTCCATGAAGAAATCCTGCTGCCACCAAAAACTCCTCAAATGGGGCATATGCTGGCTTAAAAGGAGAAACATCTGCTGATATTTTGGGTCACAATATAATCAGCAAATGGCGTAAGTGTACTTCTGATTTTCCAAGTCTTATGAACAGTAGAAAATCAGCTAGAAGACATGGAATATTGCCTATTGACAAGGAAACATTACCTGCCTCTAAATAATTTAGCTGCACTGAATTAATAACCAGATGCACTATCCATGAAGCAAGAACTGCATGTGTGCTCTGTCATACGGCTTAGGTACAATGTAAAAGGATTCCAGTTTCAGACAGCCAACAGTCTAAACACAACACTTGCCATTCCCTCAGAAGATGAAGATACAGATGATGAACACAGAGGGTGGATAAAAGAGAAAACAAGACTACACTGGTCAATTTGACTGACAAATAACCATAGGTCATCAGCTGCCTAAATACTGGTTTGCTTAATTAGAAACTTATCCACAAAGTTTTTCTTTTGCTATCTATTTCTTCAACACCAACCCCCAGGAAATGTGCCTAGTTCACCTTTCAAGATAAAAATGCATGGATAAGGAGAGTAGGGTGTACACTTAGTAGATGAGGGGAAGGCTGTGGATGTGTCTATCTAGGGTCTATCTAGACTTCAGTAACGTGTTTGACACCATCTGCNCATACTCACAAGTCTATGACTCCTGATGGGATCCATGCCAGAGTAATGAGGGAACTGTTGAAAGAACTTGCCAAACCACTTTCAATCACCTACCAGCAGTCCCGATTAACTGAACAAGTTTCATCTGGCTGGAAATTGGCAAATGTAACACCCATCTACAAGAAGGATTGGAAGGATTATCTGGGGAATTACAGGCCTGTCAGCCTAACCTGGTTCTGGGTAAGGTTATGGAAGAGATTATACTGAGTGCCAGTACAGGGCACATGCAGGATAACCAGGGGATCAAGCCCAGCCAACATGGATTTATGAAAGGAAGGCCCTGCTTGAGCAACCTGATCTCC